>WAAG01025493.1:0-51367 GCA_013390105.1 Tichodroma muraria
ATCTGACTTCCCTTGTCCAGAAACATTTACTAGAACATTACAGACATTCCCCATTAAATTAAAATTCATAGAAATCTCACACAAGGGCTATATTTGAATTCATTTTATGGCCCTAATGCTCATTTTTTCCCATGTTTTTCTTAGTAACTGAAAGTTGGTAAAAGCTGCCAAAACAGCAAATACAGAGAATTCCCTCGGGAATGCCCCACGAATTCCACTTCTCAGACTGGCTGCCATTTCTTATTGATCTCAGTCATGATGAAGTATTAATCTGTACACAGTTGAATGCCCATGGTTTTTTTAAAAAATCTAATTCAAATAGTTATGAAGCCTTGGCAGCTCTTAACAGAGATGAATTCTTGCTTCCCTCTGGTGAACCAGCTGCTGGCATCAGTTCTATCATGGACAAGGAGAAAGATCTCAGAGGTCTTTTACCTCAGCTCAGGATTGTCACAGGGAACCCCTTAATATAATTAAATTGAATGAATTTATCAATCCATACCTAAATAAACAAACTTGTAGTTTTCCCTTTCCAGATAATTCAGAATATTGCTTATTTTCCCTTCCCAAATATTTCAGAATATAAGCTTATTTCAGGATATCAGTGCCCTGCCAGCAAGGATTCTCCTCACTCAGAGCTAAGTTCACCCCTAGATAATTTATTTCCATTCTTTCTTGTGTTACCATCGTGCTTTAATGCCCTTCCCTGTCTGTAAACTGTGATGTATATAAGGAACAATCATATCCTCTGCCGAAATAAATCTTGCTTGATTTACTCTGATTAAACATGGAAAGTTCTTTGAGTCCTTTCTCATATCAAAACCTACTCTTTTCTCTGATTATCCCAATAGAATGAGAGTTTTTTAGTGATAGCAAATGTTCTCTTGAGAGAAAATGATAATGACATTTCATGATGACTCAAAAAAAACAGCTACTTCACATGAGAATTTCTTCTGAAGTTGGCAGAGCCAGGAATGTTTGCCTGGAATTTTCATACCATTAATACATGTTTTCTTTTTCTGTAATTTTAACCTTAATTTTGACCTCTTGGATTTTAACAGATTTACTTTAGTGATACAGTGTTTTTAAGGTGATTTGTATTACCCTAAATTGCTGTTCTGTAAGGGCAGCCTTAACCCCAATTTAACACAGCCTTTTTGGCTTGTGAAAAGCAATAATAAGGAATTGACATTTTGCCAATTGCACATTATAACCCTTCGAGATAAACCCTGAGCCAGCCCCGTTGTCTCGGGCCTGGCAGAATCAATTGCACAATTTGTGGATTTCTGTTTAAGAACTTAAGTCGATGAATTATCATTGTCCACAAATGATTTTCTAAATCAAACCTGAGAAGTGGAAGAAAGCAGTAATGATGTCTTATTAGTAACATGAGCTCTGCGAGCTCCTGCTCCATCCAGAGAGGCCTTTCTGCTCCTGCCTCATGCTCTGCACTGCAACGTCAGATCAAATATTTTGCTTTACAGTGCCAAACTTTGGGATCTTCTTCTTTCTTCAGGAACCTGCAGCTGAGAGAGGGCAAAGCTGTTTTTGTTCCCAAACTCAAGTTTTGGACAGGCAAGATGTGGCTTAGGGGCTCTGCACCTGTGCCAGCATCACCAACTGAAGCTCCAGCCTGAGCAATACCTGACAACAATATTTTGGGTGCATGTTTAATGATCTTAGTGATGATCTGGCTTAGAAACAGGAGAAGGGGGTTCTTTCCTGAGATCTATTTCTTCAGCCACCTTTTCTCAGTCTATTTCTCTTTTTTTTGGTCAGGGCAGGGCAGTGAGGGAAACCTGTCTCTCATTAGTATCTTGTACACTGGCCACCACCGGGGCCTTGATCTCAGCTGGGGCCTCAGGCACCACAGCAGTACAAATACTAATAGCACAGGGGAGCCCTTTGGTGAATATTTTTTGTTATAGATTCTCTAAGATGCTTTAAGGACTCATTTTCTGATGGGACTATTTTACAAATTTTACCCGTAAATCAAATAAATATGGCAGTAGGGAACAGGCTTTAAAAACGACACCATTGTGGTAGAGGAGTCAGACAAGCATGTGGCAAAACTCCCAATGCTGCTCAGCTGTAGGATGTATTTCCATGAATACAATTAGAACAGAGCTGCTTTTTGAACTGCCTGGTTATGAACTGGCTGTGAGTAATGCGAGCTCGGTGTGTGCAAGAGCGTTAGAACAAAATTAATCATCAATAAATCACTCAGCAAATAATTCTTCCTCCCTGACATCCCGATTCCTAATTACCTCGCTGTCTTTCATTTGCTAATGGCAGTTAAAGCCCCAATCAATTGCCTGGTAGGGAACCTAGTGAAGAAAAAGTATCTGTGGAAAGAGGTTGAGAACATGTGATAACTGAAAGAAAGAGTTTAAGGAAGGTTTTAGTGGCTTTTTCCCTTTTTTTCACCCTTCACTTTTTCTGGATTTCGGTGATTTCCTTCTTCACTGATCTATTCTTTGCTGCTCTGTCCTTGGGTACGAGAGTGGTGGAATTGCAGTGACAGAAGATAAAAAGCACTTCATGGATCCTACTTTCTTCTTAGCAGTGCTCGAATGTAGATAAGCAAATCTTTTTTGAGGCTCTCTTTTGAAAATATTGGACTGTCAGGACAGAGAGACACTTCAACAGAAGGTGGGGGGAATTCTTGGGAGCAGAAATTTTATGAGTGATGCTTCCTGCATCCAACATCTTATTTTCCTGACTTCGTATCACATTGTGCCCTGAGGCAGTATCACATCTGGCAGCTGCCTGCCTCCACCTTACTGCTGCAACAGCTTGGGGAAAGGGGAAAATGCCCTGATTGAAAAGGCACCCCAGAGTAGCAATGGTTGTACGTGTGCTGTTCTGTTTTTCACACTCCCAAATCCTGCAGACAAGATGCTGCACGAGGAAAGGAGCTGTAGTAAAAGTGGAATGGCTTTGCTTTGGGCCAAGAACATGCTCAGTGTTGCTACTCATTAAAAAACTCATTTTAATGTTACTCATTAAGAAACTTTCCTGAGGATTGAAGGGACTCCTTAGCCTTCAAAATATAAATGTACTCCTCCTGCTTCCTATCTGTATGGTAGGAAAGGAATCAAGCAGATTCATTATAATAAAAATCCCACTCCTTTCTTTCTCCGCAGATGCAAACTGCACCTTAGAGATCCGTTTCCTTTCCAACCCCTTTAGGATGGTTGCCCTGTTTCTCTTGGTTTCTAGGCACCTTTCCACCTCAATCTGCCTTGCCAAAACCATCAGATATCTCTGTCATGTGAACTAGGCAGCGAGCCAGCAGGTCAGGGCTTACACAATTTGTGGCGCCTACTTAAAGTGTCTGAGATTCTTACCAAGCAGTCTGAACCTGGGGGCAAAGTGTAATTCTTTCCCTCTCGCCCCTATTTATAAAATCACACAAAGGTAAACCGTGGCACTGGTGGGTTGCTCCGGCCTTTTTTTATTTTGGGGAACTCAGAAAAATCCTGCATCGCTTGGACTGCAGGTTAATCCCTGCTTTGTAGTAAAGGTGCAAAACAGCTTGTGCGACAAATGTAAAAAAAAAAAGCAGGTTGGGTTACATGAGCTGTCTCTAGAAACAGTGTATGAGACCCTTACCCAGGCCTTAATTACCTCTTTCTCAGGCAACATTTTCATTGAGCAGTATTGGAGATTTCCTGTCACCAAAGAATTTTTAGACACAGTGCAATACAGACTGGCTACATTGCATTTAATTACAAATATACACATTTTCCTAAGCACTAGGAATGGTATTATAATGCTTTAACCAAGGTGAAGGTGGAAAAATTGAGTCGGTCAAAAAATGACCTGGGGAGAAAAAATTTTAAAAATTACAATTCTTCCAGTTCCTGTTGCATTTTCCTCCTCTTTAGCTGGTGTCTGGTTCCACATACTTTTGCTGTGCTCCTCCTCAGAGCATTGCCACACCATTCCTGCTCTGACCCAAACACACCCACGCCCTCAGCCAGGCTCTGTCTGTCTCCCCAGCCTGAATTTTTACATTTTCTCCTCTGCAACACCTATCAACTCGTTCACTCATGGCTTGAAAACAGAATAAAATGGAAAAATAACCCTCTGCCTGCCTTCCTCTTCTTCCTCCATCATGTGCTCCCCAATTATTCTGTGACGTCCCCATGGCAGCAGCTCTGTGGACGATACAGTGCAATGCCAGCATTTAGCACTGGAGTTTTATTAAATGTTCCAGGCACGCTTGAGCTGGGCTTTGGTGCAGGTAGAGCTGGGGTTTGCTGGGGCAGCAGGTTCTGAGCAGCCCCAGCCTCGCTGCTCCCTGCAGATGCTGGGCTGCCCCTCCAGAGCAGGGCTGGAGCTGCCCAGCAGCCAAAAAATGCACCACCACTCGCCTTTTCTTCTGCCAGGAGCTGAAACACATGGCTTGACTCGGGCAGGGATCTTTCCTTACTCCCCTTCCTCCAGGACAGAGCTGTGAGACATCGGTCTGGGCCTCTCTTCCCATTCCAGAGGCAGCAAAATTGGGAATTGCTGCCAAGTCAGGGAGCCTCATGATGCCCCCGGGTTCCCATCCCTCATGTCTCTGGACGGCTCCTTTTCCTCCTGTCCTCACCTCAAACACCTTTGGTGTTTGAAATTGGGTGAAAGTGAATTCTCATCTAGCAGCCACTCAATAATTGGAATTTGAGCTGCTGTACATTGCCACACTCTTACACATGCTCGATGCATTTAATCATAAAAAGAGCTCATGTATGGAAAACACATGCTTACTGTGGGCAGGCCAGCATGACAGCTCCGAGTCAAAGAAATTGTGGATATACCCCACAATTCCAGGAAACTTTTTCTTTAGGATACACACAAAACACATAAATGAAGTTATAAAAATCAGCTGGGCTCTTTTGCTTCATTTCATGCTTTAGTTGTTTGGGTTTCTTTCACCCCAAAATGAATATTTCCCCAGGCCTCTAATAGTTTATCCCTTGGAAATACGTTTTTTTTTTCCTCAGCAGCATTAATTCGTGCACCAGAGCCGTGTTAGCATTGGGACACTGGATGGAAGCCACAGCAGACTTGTAAATTGGTTTTTTCAGACATCTGCAGGAAAGGATCACACTTCTTCAGTTTTCTAGGAACATATAACAACTTTTATGACTGGAAAAAACCACCGGGAGATGGTGAAAGCTGGGCCTGCATGGGTTGAAGGGGGCCTGGACGAGGGTCAGGGTGTGGGGGCTCATGCCAGGATGGTGTCAGGGGGAGCAGAGGGGAAAGAGGGATTTAGATGGATTCTGGGCCAATAAAATGGGAAATGCAGCAGGTTGATGTCCAGCACAGATGATCTGCTCCGTGTTGCTGGTAATGGCGTGGCAGCACTGACGCCTCCTTGTGCCTTGCCATCCCTCCCTCTGTCAGGGCACGGGGAGTACCTGAACCCAGCCTCCTCCAGGCTCCCATTCCTCCGTCCCAGGATCTCGGAAAGGATTTGCAAAGGTGTTGTACTGCCACAGACACTCTGCCCTGAGGCATTTAGGAGGGATTTACAGGCTAATTAATAAGGAGCAAAGGCTGACTGGTAGGAATGCCAATTTCAAGGCCATCCCTGAGCCCTGGATGGGACAGAAAGCTGCGGCACATGAGGCATGGCTGCACACAGCATTTTTGGGCTGCTCTGTCCCTCAAGCATGGCTAGAATAAGAGCATAAAGTTTTACTAACTCAGCTACAACCGGAGTGTTTGGAGCCAGCAGTGCAGGCCCGGAGTTACATCATCTACTCTCATGTTTTTCTTACTCATGCCCAGAAGTATGAGGAAATACTCTTCTTCAAAAGAATATTTTGCATCTCAAAAAGCTGCTTCTCCAAGATCTCAAAGGGCTCTGTATCCAGTCATTAAGTGCAATTCCTATCACACTGATGCTCACGGAGAAGCTGGTAACTGAACTCAGAAGGATGCACCCAGGAGACCTGACCCCCTGCACTCTTTCTTAACCTGCAAATTACATTTTCCTTAAAAACAAATAAATGAGCCTAAAAATCCCTAAGAAGCTTTAGTTACAGAAAGAACAGCAAGAAGCACGGTCTGGTTTAGTGATACCACAAACCCTCATGCTTAGGCTGGAACTGTTGGAAATATTCAAGAGCTTGCATGGAAATATAACTGCAACCATGTGGCTTTGGGAAGTCATCACATGCCCAGCCTGCTGCTGGCTTCAGGAGCTGGGTGCAACTCCTTCATTGTTTATAGAAACAGAAAGCTGGCTGGGAAACAAGGCTGCGTGAATTCCTGGGAGTACAACACTTCTCCAACGTCTGATATTTCCTCTTTGCTGATATGATGATATCTGAGGCTGGAAGCCTGGAAAGTCTGGCACATGGTGCTGGCAAACTGGCAATGTATGACAGTATTCTTTTGATTCTGAATGCAGATACCTTGATAGTGTGCAAGTGTTTTAATAATAACTCAGTGTGTGAGGATGGGAAATCAGAGGAGAAGAAGGAATTAACTGAAGGCAGAAAACTCTCTCTTTTGCTCCAGTCCTGCTGTTTTGGTGGTGGGAAGGAGTAGTAGAATTCCTTCCTGACAAGGCTGGCACACTTGCAATGGAGAGTCTGGGAGAGGAGGGAGTAGAATCCTGAGAGAAAAAGTGAAATCTGTGTGTATGGCAAATGAGCTCGTTCCAGACTCCCTGGGACGAGGTGTGCCCACCTGTCAGTGCTTCAGCCCCAGACAGAGCAGGACACTGACTCTAATGAGCCTTTGGGGCTCTATTGAGCCTTTGTGACTCTGGAATGAGCCCTTTCCAGGTTCTTGGGCTAAAGTTCTGAATTCAAAACTTCTAACTAAGGGTCTGCCTGTGTTATCGTTCACATGTGAAGACTGTTTAAGATGATGGCCTGTCACAGCTAGAATTCCTGAAGAATGCAGGTAAGAAAACCTGTTTGTGTCCGAGGTGTCCAAGTTTGCCTCAGCCATGTGAAGGTTTTACTCCCAGATCTGCCACCGTTATCAGCATTTGCAAACTCTCTGTCTTTTTGTCCATTCCCAGAGTATTCCCTGCAAAATAAAATCGCCACATTTATGCAGATTACAGTCCTGAGCACTTCCAGTTCCTTTGTTTCTGGATTACAGTGGTAACCGAGTTGTGTATCACACAGCAGTGGAGGGATGTACCATAAAATAGGTATGCACTTCAAACCTGCCTCTATGCCTTCTGCAACCAACAATATGATAAAGGATTTGGTTACATAGGCATTGCAGGAACTTCAAGAAGCTGGGCTTTACCTTTCCAAGCCTTACCTTTCCATCCTCAAGGGGAAAATAGGACATTTGTCATAATTTCACAACCCCTCGCCATTCTCAGTGATAAGGCTCAGCTTGGGGACCAAGGTATGAAAACCATCTCCTGAGTCTGGAAGATCCAAACAAGACTTTGAAATGCTCCTCCAAAAGAAAGAGCCCAGATTGATGTTATGATGTCCCTGGCAGGGTCTAGCACACCCATAAAATGAGTATAGAGGGGAAGATAACTGAATATAAATGTCATATTTAAATCCCAAGTGAATAATCCCAGAACCTGGAAATCCAACTATTTATACAGGATTTGTATAATGATTCCAAAATCTTTGTCCTAATGCCTGGCTAGAATCTTAACACTGAGAAAAATGACATTTTTCTAGTTCCACTGGCCTTTCAGTGCCCTCTTTGTCTGCTGACCCTGAGGACTTTCTTTTCATTTCATTGGTGTTAGACACAGGTTCTAATCTCATTCTTTCATCTTCCAAACCCACTCCTTATCATTACCCTATATTCCAACCCAGACTGCTATAAAATACAGTTTTGGTCTTGTTTCTACCCTTTCTTTTTATTTTTAACTACAAAATTCAATCAAAGCTTGACAAATAAAAGTTTAGCTGCTTGATTGATGCAAAATATGACTCAGTGGCAGATCTTAAAATGAATATGCAATATTTCAAACAATTTTCAAGGCTGCCCCTTTTTTAATGCAGGAAACCAGAAAAGAAGCAAAGTGAAATGAAATGGTCCCTTCATAGAAAGACTCCCATCTGAAAATTGTTTTAATTCAGGGCAGCCGTGGGTATAGTTTACATAATAAAAAGCAGTTTTACTAAAGTGTCTGTGGTTATACTTACCCAGTGTAGAGGTCCTGATCAAAGCTGCCTTGCAGCCAAAGTCATCAGCATCCCGACAGCGTGCTCTGCTGAAAAGGACTTTCTTTCTCAGCTGGGACGGCTCAGACCCACTCCCAAGAAACCCAAAGCTAAGCAGAAAAGATGGTGTAAAACCAGACACCTTTTTTGCTGTTTCAGTACCAGGAATTAAAGACAGGGAGAGCTGAGATGGAGATGTGGATGTTTAGGAAACTGAGTTTCATAAGCAGTCAGAGTTAGGGCTTGGTGTGAGCAGCCATGAGACTGGGGATGGTCACTGCTCCTCTGTTTCCCTTATCAGCTGCAGGGAGAGAAAATGTTCAGATGGAGCACGCCTTGGTCTCTGCTGAATATATTTCAGACCTGAGGATATAAAGGCAGAATGAATTCTCCTCATCACAGAACTGATTCATTTCACAACAAGGCAGCCTATTTTCCTTCCCTTCATTTCCCCAGTTGCACTCTGCAGGCCTTGCAGAAAGGAAGGTGCACTATTATGTTACAGTTATGTGACAAAGAGAGCCAAGGAGGGGCAGATATTGAGTGTACAAAGCTGCTTCCCCAGGTGATCCAGGACCGGGCATATCTCACCCCATAGGAGCCTTTTGGTTTTGGGTTGCCCCTTGGTCTTTTCATGTTTCCTCCCTCCCTTAGGTATGTCACTTCTAAACATCAACCAAATACTTCTCTGGGCACAAAATGAGGCCGCTACAGGCCTTGTTCTTTTGAACTGGGATCCAATTTGATTGGCGTCTCCTGACTTTTGGTAAACTGTGTGTTCTGAAGTGTGAGAGAGATCCCTGCAGCAATAATGTCCATATCAAATCATAATTAAAAACAGCAGTGAGGAATGTGCTGAGATTTGAACTGTAGACCTCCCAGGCCTAAAGCCCAAACTGCAAAACAGGACTTAAAAGGCTCATGGAAGCTTTAAACATCAGACATTTAATCACAACGAGTCTGTAGGGATGATTTCCAAAAAAAGAAACAAAATCGCACCACCACAGAGAATAATAACAAGATCTGAGCGTATGTTGGAGCAGAGAGACAGTTCCTTCACAAAGGGGTCACACGCTGTGCATCTACTTTTCCATCTACCAACGACAGCTTGAACATTTTCAAAGACATCTGCAGTGGGAATCACATCGAGCCAAACCTGGGGGAGAGGGAAGGACGCTCTGAAGCAAGAGGATAACGTGCTTGTGATGCAGTGGCAGGCTGCCATGAGTGGGAGGGCTCCACCCAAAAGTATCAAAAATAAATTAACACACCTATCTTTTCTTAGACTTCTTGGAACCTCTACAGGTACTGCTGTCGACTTCCCTACTATGAGATGCACTCATCCCAAACTGGGTCAGCGAGGAGGTGAATGAATATAAAAAGGTCAAGTCTCTGGGTCTGCCTGGCTCAGTGGCCTGTTCCTAGGAGCAGATACCCAGAGATGACATAGAAATGGGCAAGAGTCAATGAAATGTCCTGCTCCTCTTTAAAAGTGGGTATCTCTGGCTCACCAGTGAGTGAAAACAGTGAGTGGAAACAAAGTGAAAAAATGTTTGATCTGCTATTTTTCTCATTGACCACAACAGAGATTGAGAATCCCCACTGATGCCAAAGCAGGGCTGTCTAAAGTGTGGGATTCTGATGAAATGTTGATGACAAATGAGCTGGGCTCTGAACGGAGTGTTGTCTCTAGGTTGTGAGTCTGCTTCACTGACGGGGGGACCCACAGTATTGAGTAATCCCAAATCCACTTCCTGATGGGGTTCATGCTGCCCAGGGATCAGCCTGACCCTTTACCTACAGGCACAGGTACATGGCTAAACACTGGCTTTAACACAGCACTGTCAGAGCTGGGGGAAGATTTTAATTTCTGTGGATTTTTACAGCCTTGCTGATGTGCCTGGTGACCTTCAAAGCTCGCTGTGACACTGAGCCTGTTTCAGTCCACTGATTAACCAACTGATCACTCTAATTTAAGAGAGTGATGATTTTATTGCATGCTATGAAAAGGAGTTGGGTTTGTGGGGTTTCCAGGTCTTTTCCCACAACATCTCAGCATTGCTTATGGGGACGGATTTTAGATGGATTCTTTCTACCAGCAGAGGTGGAGGGCGGGGATCAGGAAGACTCCCTGGTGCTTGTATTTGTCCTAACACCTAAATACAATGAGATTTCTGTATTTAAGAGAGATTTCTTCAGTGGTGGCCGTGGTGGACATCTGCTGTCAAGGGTTCCATTGACTGAGGCAATGATGCTGAAGTCAGAACATGAGTGGAATGTAACTTGGGGGAAATATAATCATGGAGTCAATCATGGTTGGAAGGGACCTTAAAGATCATCTACATGGTCTCACCGTGGACAGGGACATCTTCCACTATGCCAGGTCCAGCCTGGCCTTGGACACTTCCAGGGATCCAGGGACAGCCACAGCTTCTCTTGGCACCCTGTGCCAGGGCCTCACCATCCTCACAGGGAAGGATTTCTTCCTAATAGCCAATCTAAAACTGCTCTCTCTCTCAGTGTGAAGCCATTTCCCCCTGTCTTGTAGGAAACAGGAAAAAAACTTGGCTCCTGCTCTGTCCCAAAGAGGAGGGATGGGTTAACTGTGAAAATTGTAACTCAGATTTGAAATCAACCTATAACCAATCAAACACGTACATCCTGCAGAAATACAGAGTGTGAGACCAAGGATTTTGCTGCCCACAGAGACTTTTTTGGTGACTCAACCGTTCTCTGTCCTAGATTGAAGCACAGAGCTCTGGGCATGGCTATGTTGAACAAGAATGTGATGAGAAAAGCGAGACAAGGGAACAATAAAGCTGACAAAATGGAAGAAGTGGATCATGGGTATGGCTGTGAGAGGCAGAGGGAGTAAATGGGCAGATGGGTGTAGCCACATTCCTTGTACCTGCTCAGGTTAAGGCTGTTATTGGAATCCCAGCTGGAATTTCACTGTTTGGGAAAGTGGTTTGCAGACCTGCTGGGATTTCTGCTGCCAGCCTCTGGCCAGTCCTATTATTTAAGAACTTATTTTGGTTTCTAAAGGGTTCTCTTTCATGCCCTTCAGCATCAGACTTTCCTCACTGTTGTCTTGTACAGAATCTCACACCTTGTGTAGGAAGACCTTTCAGCTTGGTCTGGCCCTCTGGCTCCTCATGATAATTGGGAGAAAACAGAATAAACATCTGTCAGTATTCCTTTACCACCTGAGCTAGGAACCCTGTCTGGCTGAGAAAGGCAGGACAAAGACAGGAGAGGCAGTACCAGGACTGAAGGTCTCACAGGAGCTCTGTGCATTAATGAGAGGCAGATGATCTCCAGCCTGATCTCTTCACGTGGAGGGAGGAATGCTGCTGTTGGTACACGATATCCCCAAGCACACATGGGGCAAGAGGCTGCTGATGACATAATTATTGTGTATTTACAGCACCTTGAAGCCGCAGCCAAGATCAAAGACAAAATCAAGCTTGTGCTCTTACAGCAAAAACAAGCACGAGGTGACAAAGAGAAGGATTATAGGAGTGAGGGAACGTGGAAATGGATCCCACGTGTGGCTTTCAGCCTTCTGGGACCAGGGTTCTGAGCTGATGGCCCTCACCTCCAGCATTCTTCCTCTGGCACTGCTGTGTTGCAGAGAGATGTTTTTTCACCTGTGTGTGTGTGTGTGTGTGTGTGTGTGTGTGTGTGTGTGTGTGTGTAAACACTGATGTTTGTCAGGAGGTTTTTTTTTAAGATCTTGACATTTTCTGATTTCCAAAATTGTGTGCATCTTGGAGGTTCATATGTCTGTACAGAACTTGATCCAAAGGTGAAGTTTCATGCTCTGTGCCCGTCTCAAATAGTCTGAAACAGAAGTGCTCAAACTGACTCAAAGCAGACCAGCTTGGATGGCAGGACTGGTAGAGCTTCACTGCTGTCCACCATTCCCCCTGATCCATTTGGGCTCGGGGAAATGGGATCTATTCACCCAGAAGAGAGGCACATTAAGGGTTTGGGCCAGCATTCGAGTCAGAGCTTTCAGGTCCAGCTTCTCAAGTAGAGCTGTGTGCCCTGCAGAGCTCACCCTCCATCCCTGGAGGGAACTGGGACAACAGGATGCCTCCTGTACCGCACACCAGGCTAAAAATAAGCCACCAGAACAACAGGGAGCAGAACAACTTCTCCGAGATGTTTCTGTCCTCATCTCTTGGCCAACTTCCTTCCGAGGCTGCCACTTTGCCCAGCCTGTCTGAATCCCATCTCCAGCTCCAGGAGTTTCCATCTCATCCTCTGCTCAGGCCATGAATAACTGCCTTGTTATGTACATGCAGGGTGGAAGGGTGGGGTGGAAAAAACCTCTGGTAGGAGCCTGTCTTGAGCTTGCAGTAAATACTTACCCAACAAAAATGAGATTTGGCAGCTGTGAGGAGAACTTCTGGAAAAACATTTCAGGTTCCTAGGAAGTGAGAGAGGAATTTGGTAAAGGGTGGGGACAATTTTCTTTCCCTTGATATTTCTTGTCTGAGAAAGGAGAAGATCTAATTCCTCATTAGTCATCTAAGGAAATCCCCTGTACCTAATAAAATGCCCTCTGCACCTTGTCCATGCTTGTCCTGTCTTTAGGGAAGCCTCAGGAGGAACCTGGAGCAGGGAAGTGCCAGATCTGTCTCTCTCCACCTGTCCAGGAGCTGTGGGAATCACCCAGGCTGCCTGTCTGGGAATGCCAAGCAGAGGAAGGCAGAGAGCACAGGAAAACCTGTCAGGAGATATCACTTTAAATCACTGGAAGGTTCCTGTTATTCTCAACCTTTTGACTACTGGGGAATACAAATAAGATAAAGCAGTATTTTGTTTTGCTTTTCTTCTTTGTGTTCTGTTGTCATCCTTGGCATTAGCCCACAACTATTTACCCAGCAGGGAATGAAATTTGGGGATTAAAGCTGCTGTTTTAATTCATAATAGACGAGCCTTCAGTGCAACATATTTATTTTACTGTATAATTTATAAACACCTGGTCTCACATCTGCAGCTTACAAGGCACCAAGGATTCCTGTCCCAATAATAAAGGATATCACTTTATCTGAGCATTTGAATGGTAAAGGACTAAAAATTTATCAAAATTAAAAAATCATGGTTTCACAGATTTATTATTTTTTTAACCAACAAAGTCCTTCAATACTTAACCACTTACTCCCAGATATAAACATGTGAAGTAATTGTTTCATTGCTGGGACTGTGACTTAAGGCAAAACTTGCACCAGCTTGGAATAATTTATGGGAAACATGTGCATCTCAATCACCTGAATGGGCTGGAGATTGTTTACATGTTTTGTAAATACTTTTTATATATTATACATATTCCCCATATTTTATACATATTCCATTTAAAATTAAAAAATCCAGCTCTATAATGCAGAAGGCCATAAGCGTGTGAGTGCACTCCCTTTAGAAGGAATATTTTTAATATGGAAGTACTTGATATACATTTTTATTCCTTATTTCACTTTTATTCTCGCTGCCACAATTGTTGCTAGAGATGGACCTGAAACAACACATTTGTCTTCGCTCTTCTCCTCCAGCCAGAAAAGTTGGTTGTCCAATCATGGAATTACCTTTAAGTGATGTTCCATTTGCTTCTCACACCACTGCCACCCTTTCTGATGTCTCTCCTGAAGGGTGGGAAGGTTCTAAATATTAAAAAACTTAGAAAGCAGGAGAACATTGTGCCTGCTGTGGGGCTGAGCTCTCACACCTGCACCAGGCTGTGAGACGAGACAAACTCTGAAAATATTTCGCAGCTTGATGCAGCTCCAAGGAGTCAAAACCTTTTGCTGAATAGTTCAACTCTTCTCGATCCGCAGAAGGAACCGCACAAATTTTCATTGCCAGAGTTCCACCTGCCCTCTGGGTGCTTGGAGTTTACAGCTCCTCTTGTTTTCCTCACAGCTTTTCTGTGTGCTCCAAGGTTTACGCGGCGCTTCCGTCCTGCTTGCATCTACAACATCTCGCTCTCACGCAGAGGGTGGAGGCATCTCCCAGACACTGATTCCTGTAAACTGATGGCTTTGATTAGTTTAGATGAAAGAGGCTCTTATTATAAACCAGCCCATGCTGGGCGCACGTCTGTGGGTGGATGGTTCACCCCGAGAGGAGACAGAGGCTCCAGACCCAGTGCTGGGGTTTGGTGCTGCAGGAGCTCCATCTGGAGACTTCTAATGTCACCCTTTCCATTCTGTCAACTGCCTCCTGCAACACCGATAAAGCTTTTGAGGTAAACAGGAACAACCACTTCGATTTGGCCATCCCAGAAGTGATTTTGCCCTCAGCACTTGGCAGCCATCCTCCATCCCGTGCTTGAAGTCTGGGGATAATCAAACCATCAAGCAAATTCTCTGCAAATATAAGGATCTTTATTTGGAACAACTGATTGTTCCTCTCTTCTTATTTTTTTTTTTTCCATCTTAGCTGTCATGAAGGAACAGAAAATGTAGACAATGCTGGGATTATTGACTGTGTGTGATCTCTTGAGGAGCTGTACAAGTAAAAGCTTTAACAGGGGGACCTTCAGCAGAACCAGGAGCAGGAGCATCTGACACTGTGCTCCTGACACAGAAGGAGGGGTTTTTGTCAGCTGGATAATGGGGGAGTAAGGCCTTGTCAGGCTTTAATTTGTGTGAGCAGAATGTGTTTAGACTGGGTGAGGAGGATGTTTTGGCATTGGGTGATGAGGATGTTTGGTTAAGCCGCTTGATAAGTTGGGTAAATCTGACATCAAAGACTTTGATAAGGTATTTCTAAGATCTTTGTGACTGCAGTGATGTTGTTAGTACAGAAATGATATAAAGATAAATGAACTGACACTTCACCAAATAGGTTTCCCCCCAAGTGTATTGTAGGGTGGATCAGTGTACACAGCTTGGGGTGAGCTGGGGAAAGGAATGGTTTCCCAGAGCTCTTCCTAGCAAATTGAACAACCACCTGCTGGTCATTTCCTTCTGCTGGGCAGGAGAGGTGTGTCCAGGAGGGATAATGAGCTGCAGCGAGGTCCTTGACTTGCTGAAATCAGCATGTGATGACGTGCAGGGCTTTCAGCGTCACCAACGAGCACCAGACCCAGCAAAGGCAGCGGGGCTGTAATTAGATCTTACCTAAACAGGACCTAAACAAGGCCCTTTGGCAGCAGAGCTCCACCAGGGAGCTACGAGGAGACCCAAAAGATGCGGGGATTGTGTGAGAGCCTCACCCAGAGAGCTCTGTGAGCTGCAGAGAAAACCTTCAGAGTCTCACAATGGTCTGTTAATCCAAACCCTCTGTGACCTCTTGGAATTTCTACCTCTTGGGGCAGGACAGCACAGCCCTTTGGGAGACACTGGGGGAGCACTGATGGGGCTCAAAGCTTGAAGTTGCCCTGGAAATAACCAGGTTACGGGACAGTCCTCACAGGGAATGGGGAATGGCCTTCCCAGAGGACTGAGGAACAGCGTTATGGGTAGCTCAGACCGGGTAGAAGGTTCCTTCTCTCCCACCAGCACGGGGCTGCTTTGCTTGACTTCAAGTGCTAGATGATTGTACTCAACCACAAATCACCCCTTCCTACCATTTTCCACCACAGCAAAAGGCAATGATTTTAGTGGAACTAAAGCCAGTGGTTTTAACGGAACTAAAGGCTGTGATTTTAGTGGACAGAGGAGACCAGCACTTGAATTCTGTCCCAGGCTATCTCTACTGTGCTGGCTCAAGGCTGCTCCAGCTCCTGCAGTTGTTGCCCACCTTCCCCAAGACCTTGTCAAGCAGCTCAGGCTTGGAACTCACCAGCTGTCCCCAAGGTCTCTGAGAAGATGACCTTGGAATCTTCTTCTTTCTCCTCAGTGGGTATTAGAGTATGAAAGGAGCTGAGGGGGCCAATGCTTTTTGGTGTTCTCGACTTAATTTTGCCGAAAGATCGGTTTTGGGTGTATGCTTTTGTTCCTAAGCTGTGACTGGTCAGGGAATGAAGGTGATAGAAAATAAGGAGAAAAGGAGTTGTTCTTCTAAATAATAAAAGAGATTTTCTGCTCTGAAGTAAATCCCTGTGTCCTTTATTTTCCAAGGACTCAATGCAAAACATAGGCCAAACCCAGCTAATGAAATTCTATTTATTTTAATGATCCTCTGGGCACAGGAGATCCTTGATGATCAAACTGAGTTGACACCTGCCACTATTAAATTCTGCTCCTCAAAACTCTGAGACAATCCTGGCAGATAAACAATACAACATGGTTCCCATTATGATATTAACATAAAGCCAGACAGCCTCATGTTTACTCCATAAATAATTAGTCACCAGGCAAATCAGAAAAAAAAAAAATAATAATCCCACCATCACCTTAAATTACCTGTCAAACGTTTACCTCTGTTTGTCTTTTAGGGCATTTAGTTTTTTGCCGTGTGGTCCTGGTCCTTGATTAGTTTAACAACCCCCCTGCATTTTGACAGCAGAAGAAAAGAAGAGGTGATTATTACAGTTACTGCTCTTGCTTTGCCTTGAAAGTCCATTCTAAAGAAGGCATTAGAGGAGGCTTTCTTGTGGCTGTGAGATCAGATTACCACAATTAAAGTAAAAAGGTGTGGTGCTATTTACTCTGCATGTTATGACACATGAAAGAAAGTGATTCAGGCAAGAAAAATAATTACACATTAATTTGTGTTTGGCAAGTTCGTTTCATATACGTGGCCCACAGAGCTTAGATAAAAAGCTGTTTTGTCCAGCTTTGTGTAAACTGGGAGGACGGTTTGTGCTGCAGTTTACGAGGACTTGTCTGTGTGTGAGTGGGTTTGAGGAAATAATTCCTCCTGGTCCCACACCATGGCTCTGCCTCGGCTGCATTTTCCACCACGAGGCCCCGCAGTGCCCATTGGGTTTCACCCAGCTGAGAAATGGTCCTGCAACCCAGAAACTCGGCCTGGGTTTGGCAAGATTCTTGCAAATTTGAGAATTCCTCGAGGTTTTGAGCAGTTCCTGAGCCTTGTGCAGGATCTGGTGTGAATCACACCACAGGCACAGGGGGATATTGTTGGGGTGTCCTGTGCAGGGCCAGGAGCTGGACTTGGATCACCCTCGTGGGTCCCTTCCAGCTCAGGATGTTCTGAGATTCTGGGAACTCTGAAGTTACAACTCTGGAAATGCAGATTCACACGGGTTTCTGTAAACTCGGGGTAACTGCAGTGTGGTCTCAGCACAGCTCAGGAGGAAGTTCAGCCTTTGCAGCTGAGCAAAATGAGTGCAATAAATTGCGTGGCAGCTCCTCTTGTGCCTTGAAAATATCCCCTTGATCATCCTGGCGATGACACAGGGAAGAAAACACAGGGAAGAAAGCTCTGAAACGCCCAGGAGGGTTTCAGGGGTGTCTTAGAGAGGCAGGATGTTAGAACTGGGAAGAATTATTCAATCTGAATACGACCAGCATGACCACAGTCCTGCTCCCTTACTGTAAATGATCCCAGCAATAAACCCTTGACAAACTCTCAGACAGTGCAGTTTCTGTGCTAGGCAAATGTTAATTTTCAAAAAAAATCATCTCAAACTGGCATTCCTGTAGCTTTTCATAAAATGATACACAGACATTTGTATCAGGTCTGTGAGCACATGAGCCTCTTCGTTGGGGAAACCACCCTCAAAAATGGAAGAAACAGCCAAAGAAGCTTCCAAAAGAAGGTTTGCCATCTTATTTTCATTTTAGATTTTCAGAAGAACTCTCTGTATAAAGTTGTGGATTCCTATTGACTTCAGGACAACCTGAAGTTAATGGGGCGATGACAACAGCAGAAGGTTTGGCCCTCAGGAGAATCTCCTCATATCCCTGCAGTAATAACTGAGTTCAAGAAAACAGCAGGAATTCATAACGTGGAGAGGACAAATGCACGAAATGCAAACCCACAAAACTTCATTTTCCCACAAAGTAAGCTTTTTGCATAAATCATCATTACCCATTGCAGAGAGGGGGTTTTAATATTAATGAAAGTTTGGCCGTCCTTATATCAATATGTATGTTGGACTGGCTGCCTGGGTATGGAAACGGAATGTATTTACATTAGTAAATAAAATAAAATTTCTGAACCTACAGGGGGAAAACCAGCCAATGGAATTGTGTTTGTTTCCTTATAAAAGTTTGTGGGACATTTTTTATAGCACAGTCTAAAATGGTATCATTTATTCTGAGCGCTGATTAAAAATTATATTGATTTAATTTGGCAATTATTGTCCCTTTTCTTACTGCCAACCTATTTTTAGCCTTCCAGACGAGAGACACTGAGCTTTTTTACATACCACTACAAAGCATTAATTCTAATCTGCGAGCTGCAGAGCGGAGGGAACGCAGGATCCTTTGCAAAATGCTTTTCTTGGCATGGCCCTGGCATGGCTGCATGACTTGCAACTGGCAGAGCTGTCAGTGCCTTCTGTAAACTCCACCAGTTCCTCACAATCCCCTGACACTTTTGGCAGTGGTTTAATCTGGGTATTGTGTGGCTCAGTAACACCAGCGCAGCTGCACCAGGTGAAACTGGAGTTTTTTTCCTGGTTGTCCATCCCCAGCACTGCTCAGTAGCAGATTTTGTGGATTACTCCCCAGGATTTGCTCCAGCTGTTTGTGGCTCAGGGGTATCACCAGCCAGAGCTGCCTCCTGCCAAACCAAGAGCTCAGAACATCAAACATGCAGAAAGGCACTTTCATGTGCAGGACAAAGTGTGTTTACGAGAGCTGCAAAACGTCCATTCTGAGCAGCCAGCTGCTTCTGAGAAGAACAAATCCAAATGTTTCTCTCTAGAAATAAACACACAAGTGGTGCATCCCTTTCTGTATTTACTGGCAGGTGTCAGCACTAAGAAACATAATTAAGGTCTGCATAGTCCTAGATCATAATGGTACCTCTGCTTGGGAGCTTCAATTCCTTAACATTCACTTGCCCCAGGGGACTTGGAAGGTGTCCAGAGCCATTGACAGGTTCATAAAATGTAGGTGCACCCTCTAAATTCTCAGAAATGCTTTTAGGAAAAAAAAAGCAAAAAAAAAAACGTGGTGTTTCCATTGTGCTTCAGAAAACAAACCCTTCAGGAAGAAAAAAAAAAAAAAATGGAAAAATATGAAACGTAAATTGGATACACTCAAAGTTAATGAAAGGAAAATCTTTTTTCCATTTTAGTTAATGTCTTAAATTAGAATTTTGGTATAAAAGCTGGAAAACAGATGGAGAGGATATATATTTTTTAAAAAAGAATAATTTGTTAGTGAATTTGAGGCTTGTGAATGAGAGTACCTAATAATAGCATTGGCTTGAGCAACCCTTGGTGTAGACTGCAGCTCCTTTGGTTCCTCCACTGGATTTCTCCCACTGCACTGCAGGAATGTGCCTGTGTCCTGTAGCCACATCTAGCACCTCCTGTGGGTCTAATTCAGCCAAAAACTGCTCCAGCTCCACTTTTCCCCCAATATCCATGACTTGGATGGCATCTTCCTTTGTTTGTTTCTCCATTCTCCCCAGCACAGCCCATTTCTGACACTGTGTGGAGATCTTTTATCCCACCTTGCCCAGTCCGATGTAGCTTGTCTTGAAAATATTAAACTGTCCTCATCTTCTGCCCTTCCCAGTCTTTTCCCACCTTTACCTGTGGGCATCCTATCATATTATTCAGATTTTCCACTGCTCCTTCCACTGCTTTTGGTAAAACTCATCAAGCTCTACACTCACAGTTGACACCGAAAAAAATAATAAAGAAAGGTTATAAATCCTCATTTTGAAATTGCCCATTAAATACTGTTTTTCTTTAAGAAAAAAAAAATAGAATTCCTCTTTTTCCATTCCACAGAGCTTCCCATGTATTCCTTCCTGTGTGTTTATCAGCCATCTTGTTTGCATAGCTGCTCCCCAAGAGATTTGTCACGGCTGGCTCACAGCACACTCTGCTGATTTACAGCAGCAATTAATAATTCCAGATCTCTTGGGAGGGGATGGATTTCTATCTCACGAGGATGAGCAGCAGATGATCCCCACAAAATGCTGATGAGCCTTTTTTCCATCCTCATCCAAACACAGGGTTCATGCACAGGTGACAAGGTGGGGATGAAGGTGTTGAGCGAGTCTGGAGGGATCAGAGCTCCAGGGAAGCCCCAGGTAGGGAAGTCCCAGGGAGTGGGGCTGACGTCCTGCCCTGACTCACTGAGGTCTGTCCCTCCACCCCTGTGGGTCCAGCTGGCCCTGTGGCCATCCCACTCTGGGGCTGGCTGGCCCTGCAGGTCAGCAGCTCCAGAGCTGGGAGCAGAGTTGTGCAATTAAACTTGCAAAGCACCAACCCACACCCAGACAGCCCTATCTGATCCTCCACCAGCAACCAGGCTGACACACACCATTGATTGGGAGGCAGAGGGAAGGCAAAAATGACCAGGTTTGCTGCTTTCATTAAAATAATTCCAGGCCTGAGTTTTGGTCTCTGCCCTTCTTCTCATGGCACCCTCAACAAAGGGCAATTTGAGCCAAGGGGGGCTGCTTTCCCTGCAGAGCAAAAAGCAGGGTTTTGCACCAACACAAAGCAGCAGGAGACCCTTCCTTCACCCTGGCCTTTGGTTGCCCTTCTGGGCATTCACTCAGCTTAGAGAGCACCAATTTTCTCAGACAGTGGACTGTGAAAATCCTGCGAGTGCAAGAGGCACGCAGACCCCATCGATAACAGCAACAATCTCATTCAGCAGTCGTCCATAAATTTTTCCTGCCTCAAACACTGTTTATTCCAACGTACCTTGGCAACAGGAAAACTGGACATCTTAAGGCTTCCAGGGCTGTCTTTGCCCTGACCTTGTCTGGTGTTTAAACCCCTTCACAGCTTAGCACATTTTTGACCTTTCCCCACGTAGGCTGCATGGCTTTCCCTTCCCTCCCTGCTAATCCCTCCACTCTCCTTTCCCAAAGCTTTCCCACAAACACACTAAACCAGGGTTGGGAAGCAGCAGCAACAAGAACACTGAGCTAAATCTCCAGGTTCTGGCCAGTCTCTGTTGCTTAGCTTTTCAGGGGAGAGGAATGTCTATCAGATGAGGACAATGTCTGGGGTTTTGACTGTCCGGTGCCGAGCGCACAGACAATATTCAAAATGCTGAGGATTGACCTGAAACATCAGCGTTTTCCTAGATATTCCTAGGGATAAACTGGAAACTTCTGGAGGCACAGGCAAAGAAGGAAGGGAGAAAGTCCCCCCGAGTTGCTTTTAGTCATTTGAAGTTCAGCTGAAGGCACCTCGGCTAAGGCCTGAAACGCTGGCTTTGCACACACATCCAGATCCGCTTAATAACCTGGATGTGCACAATTGCCTTTCAACCTGGAGCATTATATAACACTTCACATGGTTTTGCAAGGAGTGTACCAGGGAGTATTTGCAAGGAGCTGAGCCAAGAAGCTGTACAGACAGCAAGGCGTCTGTGTTGCCACTACAAAGTGGATGTTAATTACCTAAAACAATACATGTAATAGGCGAAGAGAAAAATGCTCTGCGCTGCCTTGCCATACCCACTCATCTAGTGCATCTCTAACTGCACAGTTATTTAGCCTGCAGGGATCATAATTAGCTGCTTCATAAATTAATAAGGGAAAGGAGGAGGGAAGGGGGAAGCTACCAGTGCAAGAATGGTGGGAAACTTTAGATAGGATGTTTCTCGAAGAATGTCGTTAGCAGGCATAATTGCTTCATTAAATAAAGGCACAGACAAATGCACAGGGATCCTCTGTGCCTCGAGAGAGAAGGGTTGGAAGGGTTGCTTGATAGGCACTGTGAGGATCTGAGCTGAAGGACGCCCTGGAGATGCCAGGCAAGTGCCACCCTGTGCCCAGCACGACAAAATCTTCCCAAAAATCCATGAAATAGTGACGTGTGCCTAACAATGACTCATGACTCCCTCTAACACCTTCCATCCACGGCACTCAAAGTGCTGCAAACAACAGCTAGGGAAGTCTTGCAGGGCTTGTCATGAGCAGGGTGAAGATACTGTCCCTGTTCTGCAGATGGAGAAACTGAGGCAGGCAGTGACACGTCCTGCTCCGAGTCCCCTGGCAGGTCAGGATCAGGCCAGCTGCACCAACCAGCCTGGGTATAATGAACCTATTGGGATTCCATTTACATCACTTAATTATGAGTTCATAAAAACAATGGGGTTTATTTCCTCTATTATGCAAAGAATTTACAAGGTGGGAGAAGCTTCTCTCCGCTTTGCCATCAGACACCAGCCCCGTTTAGGTAATTAGCTGGTCCCAGGCTGGCAGCTGGATGCATTCACACATCTTCACACACCATTACCACAGCCTGCTTTGGAACCAGAGCCTCTTCTGAGGCAGAGGAAATATCTCCAAAAGCCCAGGAAAAGGGACAAAGCTCCGTCTGACTGGAGGTGCTGCACCACGTTCCTCCTTTTGTGAATTTTATCTTCACAGACTTCCACACTTTTAATCTCTTAATCCACCACAACTCTTCTTGGATCCAGAGCCTGCCTTTACGGGCTCTTTCTGCTTATTTTTTTCCCTTGAGAGCCAGGCTTCTTGAATCACAGGGAGGTGAGGGATGTGACTTGACTCTACTCCAACAGCAAGTCTCAGTGATTCAAAGTCAGGAGTGGAATTCAGCTCCCAGGCTTCAAGGAAAACTGGGCCAAAAGGAAACTCTGCTTTTCCCATTCTCTCTTGGCCAGCCAGCTAAAAGTGAGGCAAATAGGAAGCATGTCCCACCCTGAGCAATGTGGAGAGAGTGGTTTTTAAAACTGCAGCTGGCCAGGCTTGGTGGTAATCAGCTTTCTCCAGGAATATGTGGGATTTTGAGAGACAGGCATGTGGAGTATTTTCCACTTGATTTTAAAGTATCCCCTGTGTGTGCTTGTTTGCATTCATCCTTGCTAAACACCTCATCTCCTGAGCTTCTTCCTCTTCCCTCAGTGCTGGGGTTGCTGTTTTTTTGCTGTTTTCAACTGTCTTTATGCTCTTCCTCCCTTTTCTCTTCCTGGCCAAGGCTCTGGCAGTTTCTCTAATGAAAACAGTTGCTTGCATGCAGAAAGTATTTTTGCTGTGCATTAAAACCTTACATTCCTTTTTCACTCCCCTCCAGAATGCCCATTTTAGGATCGTGTGTGTCTTGCACAGTCTTGCTTTATTTCCTGAGCTCCCCATGTGCTGCCCCACCATTACTTGGTTTTATCTTCCCACGTTTTGCTCAGTGTCTAACCATGACTCTGTTCCTGACCTTTTTTTCCTTTTTCCTCCCTCTTCTTGGAGTTTCCTCTGCCTTCCCCAGCCCATCTCAAGCTTCCCATTGCCCTGTAAACCCAGGACACAACTTCATGTTTTTATTTGCCCAGAAATGTAACTCTCTTCCCCCATTACTGAATTCAACAGGGCCGTTGGGATGTATCAGCCTGCCCATGAGTTAAACTTGTGGAAAGTGAACGCTGGAATCTTATTTGAGGAAATTTCTGAAAGTCTCACTCTGTGGGACTGAATTTCTGTGGCTGACTCTGTCAGGTCCCTGCCTGGGTCTGCCCTCTCCCTTCCCCATGGAGGATTTCCATCAAGGACTGAGCTGGCAACAGCAAACCTCTCCCCTCCCACCCCTTTTCTCATTATAAATTTCCATGGCACAATAAAGCATTTTCCAGCCAGGACCAGTGCTGAATATACTGACAGAGCTGAATATGCTGAGCCACTTAGACTTGGGGTTTTCTGCTCTGTTGGCTTCCTAAAACTGTTGACTTCCAATGACTTCAAGTTCCCACTGACTCCAGAGGGCCTTGAATTTCACTCTGGGTGTGGCTGGAGCATCTCCCACCCTGCCTTGTGTGAGGCACGTCACGATCAAGTTTTTAAAGGTAAACAAGCACAAGTGGCAAAATTAAACTTCCAAATCATTCCATCTACAATAATTAAGTATTAATTTCTTACAGCGCTGTAAAGTGTATGAAGTACATCCCTTAAAATAGATTTTTGTACTCTTAATGATGTTTTTCCATGAAGGATCTGCTTTTTGCCCTGAGGACTTTCAATCTCAGGCCTTTCACCCACCACAGAAGCAGTGCAGAGAGCTTTATGATAAGCAGGAACTCTTTCAAGATTTATTCTGTGAGCCTGAATAGTTCCTTGACAGCAATGATAAGAAACCTATAGTTTTAAGGGGTTGGAAAATCTCCTATATATGAAAGCCTTGCAGTGGTTTAGGTCTAAGTAGCTCAGATTCCTGATTTCAGGCCTCATCTTAATTTCATGTATTCAACCTAATTGATTTCAATGGGCTTATGATGACTTGCAGTGGGGGAGGTGGGTCAGGCCTCTCATTTCTGTTTTGATGGTGCTGTGAGATTCCATAAGCACCCAGATAAATCCAGTTCTCTCTGTGAGCATGAGTCATTCCCTGCCTGGTGAGAAGGTGAGCTCTGGTCTCCTCCTGGCATTCCCTGCGTGCCAGAAGGGAGCTGGAGTGAGATCAGGAGCTGGGACATTGCACCAAGGGCTCACCAAGACAAAGGGAAAATGGACACACACATGGGACACTCCCCCAGGATCACCAGAGGACAAGAAATGACCTTTCCTGAGCTGTCCCATTCCTTCATCCACTCCTGGGAGGAGCTGGGGGCAGCTCTGGCCGTACCCTACTGATGGAACTCCCTCAGGAAGTGTCAGCTCAGTTCTCCAGGGATAAGAACAATCCCATGGGGATGGGTGCCATGGTCAGGAACTGCATCTTAACCCTAATCTTAATTAATATTAGCAATTAATAATTCTGGTGCCCACATACATGAGGCATTTGATTCACTCTCCAGCAGTGGGGGGGATTTCAAACCCCTTGCTCTGTGGTGGCTGTTGGCCTCAAGCTCCACTCAGGTCCAGCCTGCAGCAGCAGCCAGTTTTGCCTCCCAAGTCAGTGACAGAGCTGTAGCTCTTTACTCAACAACATCCCAAGCACCCGAGCAGCAATGACCTTATCTCTGCAAAAATCACCCAGCAGGCAAAGCCTCTTTCAAATATAAATCCAAACTAATTTCAGGAACTGTGGAATATGGAGCTATTGGACTCAAACCCCAAGCATTTCATTTGTGCAAGCACAAGAGTGATTAACTCTTCCAAGTCCCAAATTCTTGTGTGTGCAGCAATTCCAGTTGCTCTCAGGAGAGCCACGTGTAAGCATGGACTTCTGCCTGCTGAAAGTGCTCCTGGAATCAGGCAAGTGGGCTTTAATTCCAGTCCTGGTGCTGTTCAGGGTTTGCAGTGTGCCCCTTCTGTCCTCCCTCTGCCCTCCTTCAACCCCTTGCAGTGCTGCAGGATGGACACGATGCAGAGCCAGGGCATGGCCTGAGCCCTCCTTCCTCTGCTGCCGGCCTGGGGGTGCCAAACTTAGTGATGCTTCATTTGGTGATATCCCAAAACACTCCTGCAGTGGGAGATGAATCAGGGACTGAGACCACGGCAGAGAATTCTGCATTTAGGGAGCATTGGTGCTTTCCCAAGGGGTAAGGCTGTGTCACGTTCCTCTGGGATAATCCTCGGCCTTTCCACAGGAGAGTTTTGTGTTCTGCATCCATCTGGAGAATGAGCTGGGGAATAAGGACCCTCCCAGCACAGCTACAGCTCTGCCCTCAGCCCAAATGTCAAATGTCTCCTTGCACCCCGGAGAGTCACTTGCTGCCTCCGAGATCACAAAAAACCAGAGCTCTTTTCATTTCTCTGCTGGCCCTGCCTCGGTATTATAAAGCACTTTACAAAGCTGCAGAAGGAGCCTTCAACTCCCCCTCCCCAGGACATGTATGCCCTGCACTGCTGAGGCACTAAAATGGTAATTGATTTAATTTAAGTCACACCACATCCTTGGCAGAGCTGTGAAAGGAACCTGGGAGACCTGGGGAGGGAACCCCTCCTCAGGCTGGGGGGTTTTAAGGGGCAGGAGATTTCAGCAGCACTGAAATGTCGCTGGACTCTGCTCATAAACAACTTCTGCATCTCCCTTGGGAGATCCAGGAGATGACAAAACTACAAACAGGGATGAAAATCTTGTTGAGGAGGGGATTTCAGTAACGCCAAGTGACAGCTGAGATGCTGGGGGATTGTATTGCACAACAGGGGGTTTGTCCTTGATGATCCAGAACTGCAGCACACAGTTCACCCAGTTAAGGGCTCGGTGTCTCTCCCTCAAAAATGTTACTGAGTTTGTCTTATAATTCAGATAGGTGGGCAAGAAACCAAAGTGGGAGACCAGAAAAAGGGAACTGATGAGTCTCCCCTCATGGAAAATAGAAAGCTTTGCTCTTGTAACAATTTTTTTTAAAAAAGGAATATTTAAAATAAGAGAATTGCAAGGCTGGAGAAGGCAAACTTAAATCTGAATCAAAACTTGAGCAAGCAGGACTTGAAAGAGAGAGTTTGTTTCTTCTATTTTTTTTTTCCTTTTTTTGCCTCCTGGAGAGATCTTGGGTAAATAAAGCCTGGCACAAACCCTCCTGCTGCAGAAGCATGTTTTGAAGAAGGATGAAGTCAACACGTCGAGGTGCTATTTATGTATTAATTAGTCAAATTAGCTGAACCAGAAGCAATCATACAGCTCAAAATGTCATTTGTGGCTTCTTGTGCCAGCCATGGGACACCTGTATTTTACACTGAGCAGCCTCACACAAGGCTCTAAAGGAGAAAATCACTTCCTTTCTTCCCTTTCTCTGGCCCAGGAAACTCTTTTTTTTTTTTCTTTTTGTCTACTCTTTTTCCCCCCTATTCTTTTTTTCCTTGTCGCCAAGATTTCTGACTCACAGCACAAGGAGGTGGAATTAGTCACAAGCTATTTCCTGTTTTCCAGATAACCCCACAGGCTGGGGCTTCGTGGTCAACAGCACAACCAGCTGGAGTGCAGGGTAGATGAGAACCAAGCACTGGCATAAAACCTCCACGTAACTGATTGTTTTATCCTCACAGGCATCTTTTGTGTTGTTGTTGTTTTCTGTAAAGGAAGGGCATTATTTTAAAGTTCTTTATATCCATGGATTTGTCTCCTGTGAGTTTTCCCAGGCCAACACACCAAATGTGCCTCTGCTTGTGCTGCTCTTGGAGCAGATTTGATCATCAGCTGGTAAAGGTGAAGCTCCTGCCTTGCTGCAAACCTCTCAAGGAACAGGACCACTCCAGGCAGCCAGGGAAGGTTCAGAATAATTTCAGAGTAATTTCCTGCAACCAGGGCACCACCTTTTCTCTGCCACACCATTCCTTGTGGAACGTTTACTTTGCAAATGCCAGCACAGAGAGGAGACATTCCCCCAGTCAGGTCGGGTTTCTGTCCAGGATGCTCCAGCCCTGTGCCCTCAGCTACTGCCAGCTAAAAACCAGATCCATCCGATGCCAGCTCAGCAGGCAGAAAGAGGATTCCATCCCCATCATCAAGGAACCCGCTTGGTTCAGGGACCCCCCCGAGCTGCAGTCAGAATCGCCCTGAAATGGATCCCATAGGGAATTTTTTGGGTGCCACGTGAAGAGTGGGCACTGGAGGCACTGGATCAGCTCAGCTCCACCTCCTTTCCTGCTCCCTGCTCAGCTCTGACCTTGCGGCCAGACTGGCAGTGCCCGAGGGCTGGGATCACACCATGCCTGCCTTGCTCAGATTTTTGACACAAAATCAAGGCTCCCTGAGCTCCTGCTGCCCGCCCGGGCGGGAGCCCAGAGCCTGGACTGGAATGCAGGCTGCCACAGCCATCAATTACAAAACCAGCAAAATCAGAGCTCCCTCAGGAGCATTGGCACCTCTGACTTGCACTGGGAGCTGTGGGGAGGAGATGTTGGCCCTGATTTATTGCTGTGCATGTTGATAGCAAGCCTGTAGTGCTTTCTTTCCAAAACACCTCAATTTTCAAGTGTGCTGGCACACGTGTCCCCACCCTTGGAAGTGCAGCTGGCTTGGGGGGGGGGGGGGAGAAGATGTTGCCGTTTTCAAGCAAGTTGCAGCATTAAGCAACCACCTTGGATAAGCAGACAACAAGACTTAACCTAAAAGGAACTGCAGGAGATCTGAAAGCAGGAGGCAATTATGCAAATTGCAATTGGAACGGGATTACTCAGGCTGGAGCCGTTTAGTGCAGCAGAGGCTCGGAGGTGGGATGTGCCAGGGGCAGTGGGGCTGGACATTCCTGGGACCTGCCACTGCCTGTCCCTGGAGATGCCACAGCTGCAGGCACAGGAGAGAGGGAGCTGACAGCAGCTCAGGCTCCCCTGGACAGGGCAGCACCAGTCCCTGTGGTCCCCATCCTCATGTCCTTCACCACGGAAGGACAAAGGAATTCTTAAACGTGCAGGACAAGAAACCCTATGGCAAGAAGAGAAGGGAAAGGATCTGGACTGTTGCTGAACCAGCCAGGACTTGGCTTATTTTTTTGGAAGGAAGATCCCGGAGTATTTTCATGGCTGTGCCCAGGCAGATTTAAATGGTTTTGCACCATCCAGCCCTACCCAAATGTGCTGCTGTACGTGGAGAAAAAAAGCCCCACTGGAAAGCTGGGTTCTTCCCAGAAGGAAAACACCCTGGTGGTTGTCATCTCTGGATGTTGTTTTTGGTATAACTCACCCAGCATTCCCAGGGCTGCTTGCTTGGGGATTCAGTCAGAATGAATCTTCTCAAACATCTCTGGGTTTTGAAGAAAAAAAAAATCAATGAAAGGTGACTTCATAGCTATCTTAAAATAGAAGGAATGGATAGCAAGTCATTAAGTTCATAAATACGGGATAATATGTGCTGAAAGTAATTGTTATCATCAAATGTGGTTAAAATTAGTCACCAGCAAGTTAAAACTAAGCCTTACATCCAGATTCCTTGCTGAAATGCTCTTGCTACTGTGTGAAGGGCAGAATAAGAGAGTGAGTACAGGAAAAACTTCCTCAGTGGTTTGGCTTTTTTGGGACAATGCAAACAGAGCAGGGAATTTCACACTCAGGCATCAGGAAAGGTCAGTGAAACTTCAGCTTCTGACCGCAGCCAAAAGCAGGGAAAACAAAATGAGGATTTTCAAATCTTAAAACGCCAGTGACAATTGGACTGTTCAAGCCATCTATTACTGCCTCTGCAATCTGGGATTCTGTGCTTTAAAACCTTTTCCAGAATCACAGAATTATGGAATCATTTAGGCTGAAAAAAACCCTGAAGATCATCAAGTCCAGCCTCTTACCCAGCACTGCCAGCCCCACCACTGAACTGTCTCTGAGTGCCACAGCTGCGCAGCTTTTGGCCCCTGCAGGGATGGCAGCTCCACCGCTTCCCTGGGCAGCCCATTCCAGAGCTTGCAACCATTTCCACGAAGGAATTGCTGGTAAAATCCAATCTAAACCTCCCCTGGCACAGCTGAGGCTGTTTCCTCTGGTCCTGTCACTTTTTTACTTGTGAGAAGACACCGAGTTCCCCCCACCTCCCCCGGCTGTCCCCTCCTGGCAGGAGCTGTGCAGAGTCAGAAGGGCCCCCTGAGCCTCCTGTGCTCCAGGTTGAGCCCCTTCCCAGCTCCCTCAGCTGCTCCAGACCCTTCCCAGCTCAGTTCCCTTCCCTGGACACGCTCCAGCACTCTGTGGGTCACCCCATCATTGCAGCTCAGAGCTCAGGCCTTGGGGTACCAGCTGCAAAAGGGACAAACCCAAATCACTGGAAATTCACAGGAAAAGTGGCTTTTATTTTTTTTTGTGAGATATCCCACCTTTGTGAGATCTTTGGGAAGAGATCCTTTGTGATCTTCAACAGTTTTAAGGTTTCAGCTGTCCTGGATTTCTGTGCCTGTGAGCTGTGCACGTGCTGTGGGACGTTTGCTCTCCCATCCCCTGACAGAGCTGGGCACACCTGAGGCTGAACTCCCTGGAAAACCAGACTGTTCTAAACTCTCCCTGCCAGAGCTTCATTAAGTTAAAAGGGGTACAATTACAACTTACCTTGCACCAGGAAGGGCAGGTACAAAGCTTCATCCTGCAGTGTTTTGGACGAGATCCTTGGAAATCTCTAGATTCTGAGTGGAAATTACTCTGGGAGCTTTTCTAAGTAGTTTTGCTGTAAAAGAGTGATTTGCACATAATCAAAGCCTCTTAAACACCCAGATTGGCTGCCCTGAGGAGACTCCTTTAACGTTCTGGTTTCATACCCTCCTCAAGACTGGACAAACCAAAGCCCCAAATGATGAATCCAGCGTAATGTGAATATTGACAAACTCTGCTAATTACTCATGGGTGCTTGTCATCTGGGGCTTAAAAAACCCAAAACCCTCACCACAAATATGATTCCCCTCAGTCCTCTCCTGACAGAAAGTTTTGTCCTAAGTGAGGAACGACTTCCCAGCTGGTTTAAGGACTCCCACACAACCAAGGAAAATCAGTGAAAATTTTCACAAGAAAATCACTTTTCTGATAAGTTCCCTCATGGTGCTCCCCCCACTGAAAATCAGTGTTTGCAGTCCTAGGAGTTGGCACCATTTTTTTTCTCTGGTGTCCCCCTGCAATTCCAGCAGCTAAAATTCTGTCAAACTTGAAGCACTTGGGGCAGCCTCTGAATGAGGGTAAAATAAGGGTCAGGGAAAAGTAGATGAAGCCTTGTTTTTAATCTGCCCAAGGAAAAGTGGGACCCCTGGGGAAATACATCTCTGAATTCTGCCTGTGACACTCTGGTTGTGGCAAAAGTCTTCCTAAACTCACAAATCCACTCAGAGCCCAGCAAGAAAAGCAACATGGTCAGTGTGTGATGGATAATTTCAGAGTATTGGTTTTGTAGGTAGCAATTTGCAGTTGTACACTGGAGTTATACAAGTGAGAAAAATGTTGTTCTCCCTCTCCAAAAATAATCTTTTGCTACTTGGGGTTAGGTTGGTGTAGTCCTAAATCTCTGTGAATGTAGTTGCAATTCCTGTTTAATAAAACTCCAGAGGTGATCTCGTTTTATCAGCCTTCATCTGTAATTAAGGCATTTAATATTCAAACTCTTTGATGTCATGTCATCTTTGAAACATAAATAAGAAGTTTGTCTCCATCTCCGAAATTAAGATAAATGAGTTGGAAGGGCAAGTCCCCAGAGAAACTTTTAAAAGCTATTTGGGTATTTTAATAGCTACCAAAAAGAAATAAAAAATAACAACACTGATATTAAAAAACACATTGGTAGAAAGCCGAAAACAGTTTTATAGGAAGTGAGCAAGACAAGTTCCATCTGAGCAGAGAAACCTGGACACAGGCAGGTTTATGGCTGTTTGCTGTTGGGTTTTTTTGTCCAGGTGATTTGTTTGCAGTGAGGATCTCAAAGTGCTGCAATGAATTCCCAGTCACCCTTCCCATTGCTATCAGATGGCAAAACAAGTCCTGGCACCCCGTGGAGCTGTGCCTGATGTGCTGAGATCCCCAGGATACCCTGTGGGGCTCTGCCCCAATGTTTAATGAGGAAATCACTGGGAATGGGGCACGGGACACCCCGTGTGCCTCTGTCTGATGTTTAATGAGGAAATCACTGGGAATGGTGCACCCACTCTGCCCCAAATGCTGGCACTGGATGGAACTCCACATGGCATGTCTGAGGAAAAAGGGGTCCTCTCTGTCCAAGCTTGGGCAGAAACCATCCCATGGGATCTGTGCTTTGGGGAATGCTCTCCTCACCCCTTTTCCTCCCCTCACCTGCCCCTGGAGTGAATCTCACCCAGGTCAAGCTGGAAATCTCTATCAGCAGACCCAGGGCTCCAGAGCTCCCTGTCCTTCCCTATCTCATGGCTCAGCCACACCATTGTCCTTCACTCCCACTCACAGGCACTCAAGGATGTGCAGTTTCTTTCCTGCCATCACTCTTCCCTTCAAACTTGTCAGAAATCTCTCATGTTCTTCTGGCTCCAGGCCCACTTCCACCCTCTTCAGCCCTGTGCTGGGATCCCTGGATCTCAGCCAGCTGGGATGGGAGCTCTCCTCCTGCCTGCTTATAATTAGAACGTGCACACGTTGAAGTTTGTTTTCTTCCCAAAGCCTTTATTGGAGGGTTGGAGGCAGCGGCGTGTAGGAGGGCAGGCACACAAATCCTGTTATTTGCAGGTTCAGAGCGGTGCGTGGGAGGAAGATACAGAAATCCCATTAGTCATTAATAAGATTTTAGAGCAGATTCCTTAGGCAAGACTTGGAAAAGCTCTTCCTGGCTGCCTTCTGATGGTATTTAGGTCTTCCATTGCCCCACCAGTCCATGTCCAGTCAGGCTGAGAGAGTGCCCTCTCCTCTTCCTCCCTTGCAGCACAGACTTCCTTTTATTTCTGCTTCTAATCACACAGAATTCTTCTCAATTAGCAAAAGTTTGCCACCATTGTTAATTATATCAAGAAACTGAAGCAGCAACATTTGCATTAAGGCCTTGCTTTGAGCTCTGCACCATGGTGTGCACAGACCCTCTTTCAATCCCAAGTGATGAATAATTCTCCCTGCCCCAAACTTCTAATTTCCAGGTGCAAACTGGAAAAGTTTCCAAGACTAAACTGGTTTTTGGGCTTAAAGGTAAAAAAGTCAATATCCAGAACTTCTGATCCTATGAGGACCTGGCCTCTTTTAGATGTTTTAAAGCACTTGGCTGAATTTTTACGTGACTGTGCATTCCTCTCTCCTGAACACAAGCCAAAGTGATTGATTGGAGCACTATTAATCACAGAAGACCAAGGCGTGATCTCAGTGAAGTTCACAGAGGAGCTCTGAACAGTAAATACACGAGGAAGAACAGGTCAAGTGCCAAAGAGATGAGTAGATCCTGCCCTGAAGTGATTGTATTCCAAAGGCACAAGGGAAGAGGAAAGAAAAAAGCCAGACAAGACACAACACATCCAGAGTGGGAAGTGGGTATTCAGGCTTGAATGTTTCTTGAAATAGGTGGGGTGGCAGTGGCAGTTTGCTAAAAACAGTGTGGGAGCTTGGCTCAGAGCAGAGCTCCTCTTGGCAGGTGGGGCTGGGAAAGGCTGCCAGGATTTTCAGGTGAAGGAGACACAAGGATTGGTGGCTGATCCTTGGGCAGACTGGCACCCTGTGGCTGAAATTCCATTTTCTCTCAGCCCATTTTGACACCTGTTCCTTCCTGGACTGGATTTTTCTTCACTTGCTGGATTAGGTGGGGCTGCCCGGTTATCTGCAAGCCTGGCTTTAACGTGACATTTTCAGCAGCTTTTCCCTGCCCCTTGTCTAAGGGAGATTTTGGGGGCTTGGACCAGCTCCTACCTCAGCATCTGCAGCCTTTTCTGTCCCCTGGGACTTGGGGGGCTCCAGAGAACTCCTGGCAGAAGCCCCTCCCGGCAAGGAGACCGCCCTGCTGCCTGGGATGTGTTTCCCATTAAGCACCAGATGAATTTTCCATCTTTTCTTAGCAGCTCCTGTAAACTGGGGATTAAAATCCCCAAACTCACAGCTCCAGAGCCCCATCTGAGCAGACTCACCCAGCTCCAGGAACCCATCCTGGAGTGCAGAGAGCCACGTGTGGGTGGCAGCGGGGTTACAGCGTCTGCCCCATTTGTTTAAACAATTGCTGCACGGCTAGTTTTGAATTTACAAGTATTTAGGAAGTTTTAAGATGCCCAGACTGGAAATGCTGGTATCTCTTCTACCCTTTGCCTGAGCTAAGGTGTTCACATTCAGGTTCCTCTTCAGGGGGAAGAGGTTCCTGCTGTTGTTCTGCTTTTTTGCTGGTTTTTTTTTTGTTGTTGTTGTTTTTGTTTTTGGTTGTTTTTTTTTTTTGCCTGGGATGAGAAGAATCCTTTTAGACATGGAGCCTTTCATGCTCTGCTTCATCCACTTGAACCTTTCCTTCCAGACTTCAGGCATACAAGAAAAAACCCAGATGTCTCAGGAATAAAAAAAAAAAAAATAAAAAGCCCCCAAACCCCCAGCTTTACATGCACTTGGATCTTTCATTTTATAAAAACAGTCAAGCCACAACCACAAGATTTCACAGATAAGAGAAAAAATGTGGATTGTACTTAATTCAATATTATAAAGAAATGCTCTTACAGGGAGACTGCAAGCTGAGCCAAAGCCAGACCAAGACTGCTGACTGATCTGAAAAATGTGAATATTATTCACACTGGGACACCACATCTCATAATGCTCCATGTGTGCTATAGTATATAATTATGAAATGTTTGCATTAAGTAACTTGGGTGCCTAAATACAGATGTTCCTTATTGACATTAATTGGACTTGACATATCTTTGGCCTGCTTTATAGCAGTCACCAAAGCATGCATTTCCACTTTACCGTACATATTCTAAAGGAGCTCTGTTCCATATCCAGCTTATTAACAGAGAAAAACATTAGTGCCTCAGCTATCTGTCACAGATTTCAGGTAAAAATGCAATTGCTTTGCATTAGAGAGTGTGGTTGCTTGGGACTGACCACAAACATTAATTTCTGCTCTTTTTTATTTTTATTTACAGTGAAAGCTGTCCCCGAGACTTAGAAAGTGATTTTTTTCTTTCCAGAGCTGTCAATGCATTGTGGTGCCTTTTGCTCTGATTTTTTTATTGGTGGGGCTCAAATGTCAAGTTTCTGAGGAAGAAAGGAAAGAGAGAAAGAGAGAAAGATCGAGGGAAGAGAGGAAAGAAAGAAAGAAAGAAAGAAAGAAAGAAAGAAAGAAAGAAAGAAAGAAAGAAAGAAAGAAAGAAAGAAAGAAAGAAAGAGAAAGAAAGAAAGAAAGAAAGAAAGAAAGAAAGAAAAAGAAAGAAAGAAAGAAAAAGAAAAAGAAAGAAAAAAGAAAAAGAAAAAGAAAGAAAAGGAGAAAAAAGAGAGAAATATTTCCTTCTGTCTCTCATAAAAGTGGCTTTTGCACTTGTTAGTTTAACTGTTTTGCACTGCTCTGCAGTGATGTCTCACCCCAGTATGTGGAGAAAAAGCCCAGATATTAAATTAAAACAAGGGCACTCCTAGTTATAAACTTCACCCGGTCGTTTCCAAACAGGTTCTGCAGAAGGCCACCAGTTTCCTCTGAGATAATCTGCTTTAGATGTGCCCTGTAGCTGAGATTCACATCTCAGCTTCTTCAGAATCCCTATGGAACCTTAGGTTTTAAGCAAACCTTTCCAAATGGGCTTTTTCTAAAGGAAAGCTCAGCTTGGTCTTGACATTTCCCTCTTCATTTGTAACTTTCAGCTGGTTTGTGAATGAGTGGGAGGTGTTTCAGTGGAAGTTTGTGCTTTTAAGTGAATACAGAGATGAAAAGACATTTGAAGTTAGGTCTAGAAATTCAGACATGAAAATTTATTCTCCTGATATTGAGGAGAAATTTCTTATCCATATCATCCCAGGCAGTTCATGGGGCAGGAGAGTTCCCTCATGGAAAATCCTGGTTAAAATCGAGAAGAATGGAAATGAAAGTACTCAGAGCAGAGAGTCTGAGATTACTCAGATCCCTCCTTGTAAGAAAGAAGAAAATCTTGCCTTTATTGAACCAAAATAGTGAGGTTACAAATGTTATTTGACTTAAATTCACTTTTTCCAAAGCACATAAATCTCCTCTAAAGACAAATACCTGCTCTTCCCCTTAATACTGTAGGAGAACTTCCTGCATTAGAGGATCTCTTTTCTTCTAGAATAATGAGTTAAAAGAGATTCAGAGGTTTTGTACAGGCTGAGAGCTTTTGCCTGACTGGAGGAATAGAATTACTCTCTTTCTTAGCAAAATGCCACTTTCCATCCTAAAACTGGTGGTCTATAAATATATATTAAAAAAAATAAATGCATTTTCTCTTTGATGCTGCCATTGCCAATTATCACAACTCCAAGAATCTCCTGCTTGGGATATGAAATTTAAAGGGGCTTCCCAAGTGCAAACACTGATTATAAAGAGAAAATGGCAAATTTTCCACAGCATAAGTCATTGCTTTGAATGTTTTTCAAATCTAAGCACATCTGATCACATCCAAGGCAGGAATATCCCTGTTCCCAGTGTCCCTGGGAGCTGTGAGGAATTCAGTCTGCAGATGCAGCTGGGAATTGATGATGGAATACAAGAATTTTAAAGGATCAGTGGGTTGATATTGAAGTAAAGAAAGATAAAAGTGATGTGAACTTAAACAAAAGGCCGCAGTCACTTCAAAATGCAGAAAAATCATCCCAGAAATCTCATATCTGCTTGGAGCTTTTGACACCAAGGAGATTGGACTTTGCCACTCGTATTTGACTGGTGCTGAGCATGACATGAGTACTGAAACATTCCTTTCCTCTCTCATAAACCATTCCAAATGGCCAATAAATACCTGACAAAATAATCTGCAGATCATCAGGGGTCATCCCAGGAAGTTTTTGTCCAGACATGTCCCTTAAAGAATTGATGATCCACTGCCATTTATGAATTAAGAAAAAAAAAATAGCTTTTTATGTTCAGACTGCTTTTAAATGAACAAAGTGACAATTCACAATAGAAATGTGCTAAAACCTCAAAGTCACTCAGCATCCCAGTGACTCAGGTGAGCAAATCCTCTGCTCCAAGTTAATTGCAATTTTATTTACTCCAAACCTGCCATTCTCAGCCTGTCTCTGTTACTGCCACCAGCAAAATTTCCTTATCTACAAGCACACAGTTCCACAAGCTGCTGTTTTTTCAGCAGCATGTCTCTCTATGAAAACAAATTTTATTTTCTCCAAGGCTTTTCCCTCTGCTGGAGGTTAATTTTTATTTTCTACCTTGAAGATGGGCACTCCAAGCCAACCAAATGAACAAAATTTCTGTCTGAATGTCTTCATACAGAGGCACAGTTAAGATCTGAGAGAATGCAGCTGGTAATTAGTTCTGACCACAAGAGCTGCAGCAGTAAATCCTGTTCATCTCTGACACCATTCCAGGCAGGAATTTTTATACAAATCCATGAAAGCAAAGAGGTTCTTTAAGGCCACAAACAGCACATGAATAAAACAACTCCACTCCTATCAGAGGCTGCAGTAAACTCAATTTATATCCAGCACTGGGATACCTTGTCAAGAAATATGAGACAAAGGAATTAGGAGACAAAATACAATCTTTGCCTTCCAACCCACTTATCCTCTCAGAGCACACCCTGATGTGCCTTGTGCTCAATTTTGCATTCTGGGAAACCACCACAAATTTGGGTAGAGCAGGCAGAGTGCCCAGAATTCCTTCCAAGTTTGGGGAATGGGCCCAGAAGTCTTTAAGTAATGAATCACCTCCAATTCTCCATAATGGCCCAGGCAGCAGCCAAGACACAAAGTTCACCTCTCCTTGTCTTGCAGGAGAGGCACAGACTTGCAGCTCTGAGGTGCCAAGGATCAGGAAAATAACCCAGGAATCACAGCCAGATAAAGTGGACCCGTGGCTTTGAGAGGGAAAACACGGGGTAATTAAAAGATCAAGGTAATCTGAGTAAATCAACTCTGTTCCAAGGGCTGGGGACAGGCTTCCCTTCCCAGGGCATCAGCAATCCTCCCATCCCTGCCCATCCCAAGCTGGCAGTGCCCTGCAGGATGGGATGGCTCGGCCTCTGGACCAGGGGATGGGCAGCAGGGCACACTAAAAAGGATATTTCTTGCTTTTAACCCTGAATTATTTCAGTCTGGCCAGTGGATTTGCTGTCCCTTGGCCATCCTTCCCCTCTGAGCAGCCCGGGCAGCACAAACCTGCAGGGGGGCAGGTGAGGGTTTGTCACAATTCAGCAAAACACAAACAGCAAATGAGGAGGGTTTCAGTCGAGTCCTGGCAGCTGCTGGCCAGGAATGTTTGTAGCTGTGGATGTGCTGCTCCCATCGTGTTCCTCGATGCTTCTGTTCTGGGGAGAAAGATGGGCTTGAACACAGAAAGTGTCTGTGGAACAAATAAACCCAAACAAACCCAAATAAACCCAAATAAACCTTTCAGGCAGCAGCACTGAGCCTGCCATGAGCTCCCCTTCCCACAGGTGATTTCCCAGGTAGATCTGCATCCCTGATTTGGTGTCTCAGACCTCGTCTGCGTTCCACCAGGGGTGACTGGTGGGAGCTGAGGTAACACAGCCCCTTTGTCTGGAAAAGTTCTTCGTGTGTGCATTAAAACCCAGAGTCAGGGAGGGTGGAAAGTGCTTGGATAAATTTGAGTTCAGGTAGTTTCAAAGTGCAGTAAAAAATCAGTTTATTGCTCGTTTCTCTTCCCCTGGGTTCGTCTTGGGGACTTGTCAGCAAACAAATGACAACTCTATGGCATTGCCTGCCTTTATTCCTGATAAAACTGGGGTCACAGGGACCTGGGGATGAAGGCAGTGAGTCGAGATGGTGCTAAAATGGTGCAGGCTTTGCAGGCCACCTTTCAACTCCACACATTTTTAAGGCTTTCCTTTCAGAGCTACCTGTCTTGTGCATTTATTATTATTATTATTCCTGCATCACTGTGGCCAACACTGAGCACTTTTCCATTTTGCAGGAGCTCTGAGGGGTTTGAGCAACAGCAGCAGTGGCAGGAAGAGACCAGTTCTGTTCTGGCCAGAGCTTATTCAGAGGAAACAGGTACTGCTGGCCAAGGCTGGAGAGCCCAAATTGCCTGAGGAGATGAATCAGTGCAGCTCTCAGCGTTCTAAATTAGGTCAGGCAGGTACCCAGGAGCTGCAATAAGCTCAGGAGCTGGAATGAGGGCTTCTCATGCTCAGGAAGTAGAAGAGGCAACCCACAAAGGTGTCTGTAGACAGCCTCTCTCCAGGACACCAGCTGGAGCATGACTTGCCCAAATTATTCATTTTGGGGGCTGCTGGGAGTGATTTACTGCAGAGCAACAGAGCCCTGGAGCTCATAATCACAACAAAAGGCAGAGGAGGGGTTCTGTGGGTGGCTGGAGGGGGAGAGGGAAGGTGGGATTGTGTCTCCACTGCTGCAGAGCTGCTGCTGTGCTTCCCTCTGCCACTGCTCACCAGCTCAGGCAGCAGCAGCGGGCTGAAAGAACTCCTAAAATCGCTCAGGCAGCAGAGACTGCTGCTAGAGCTGGGAACAGACAGCTCCCTTCAGTCCTGCAGCCGCTTCTCTCCCAGTGCCAGGGAGCAAAGCAAGCTTAAAGCACCATTTTTTTTTTTTTTTTAAGGCAGTATAAGTTTTCAAGAAGAAAAAAAAAAAGGAAATATTGCGGTGGGAAAAGATGCTTGTTTTGTTGGTTGGAAGGAAAAGTCTGGGAGGCAGCAATTTAAAAGGATATTGAACGTACTTAGTGTCTGCCTCTTCCTGAATTTTCCTTAATTTCAGAAAAGGGGTTTTTTGTTGTGGAAGGAAAAAAGCAATGATCATCCAGCTTCTCCTACATTTTACCTGCAGAAGTGTCTCTGAAAGGAACACAAGTCCCTGCCTTGTTTAGTGCAGGAGCCTCCAAAGGCAGAGGTGGAAGGGAAGGAGTATTATTATTATTTTCTTGCATTTTGACCCATCCCACATTCCAGGCTCAGGTCAAGTGCAGCACTTTATCTTCACTCCAGGGAGGAGCCTGAGCTGCTGTCTTTGATCTATCCCGGAGTGATGAGTCTGATAATGTTTCCATCTGAGAGCACCAAAGCAAGTCAATAAATAGCAAAGCACAAAATTCCACCTCTGAGAAGTGTAGGAAACCTCCAAGTCCCTGTTGTGTGGGAATTTTTCCCTTAAGAAGAAGCAGTGGGAACATTAAATATGATTTACAATTAAAAATTCTCTATCCAAACACTCTGTCTTAAAAGCATCATTACCCTTGAGCAAAGGGGGTCCAAATAAGCACCATTAGCTGAGAAATCCTTGTTTCCAAATGCTTCCTTGAACTTTCTGCTGGAGTTTCAAACTCTGGAGTCAGGATCTGCACAGATGTTTTCACTCTGGAATCTGATGTGCAGACCTTGACTCCAGAGTGAAGAATGAAATCAGGAGTAAGAGGCTGTCTCCAGACTGAATTCCTGATTTCAGGCTCAATTACAAAGCACAGGAAAATCTGTTTAATCCCTGAAGAAAGGGGAAGATTTTCCTTGGGCAGCCTCAGGAGCTGATCATGGACAAACTGTGGCTTCCAGAGCCTCTGCTTGGTCCAATTCCAGAAATAGGAGAAAAGGTGTTTGGAGCAGCTCTTAGGCCTTTACATCTCTTATAGGAGAAAGCCACCTTGTCTGTATTTTGAATTTGTGATAGTGGAAACTCACAGGGATTGATCCATGGAATTCATGGATAATTGGCTCAATATCTCCAAAAAGCAAGGCAGACCAATAAGACAAGAAGTTGCTTCAAGAATACAACCCCCAGACAGAAGCAGGAGGACTCACTTCCACTTGGTAAAAGCTTTAATTAAATTGTTTCCTATAAAAAGCTGGACTTATTCTTTGTGAAACTAAGAGAGGAAGAAGAAGAAAAAGAGAAACAAATTTGAGGCAGCTACAGCACCTTCTTCACCTTTATGGAGGCACCCAAACTTCCAGAAATCTGCTGGGCTGTCTCCAGGCAGGCAAATAAAACCTCCCATCAGCACATTTGCACAAAATGGTGCAAAATGGAAGAGCAGCAATTTCCTATTGCACAATTCCTCTCTCAGAGCACTCGTTGTTCCCTCCCTTTTCTCCTGCAGCTCTGGACCTCGTGCAGGGGAAGCCTGGCCATTATTACTCCGAGGGTCTCCCCCAGGACTCAGCCTTACCAACGTTCTCTGGTCCCACATAAACAGGGAACGTGTTGGGCTGTTTGTTTATGCCACACTCTAACTCACCCTTTGGTAGAAAGCAGTTCTGAGGGATCTTTCCCCCACACACACTCTCCTTGTCTGGAATTCCACCATCACCTGCAGGTTTTGTTGCTCAGTGAGGCAGCAGAAATAGCAGGATATTGGCCAGGAGATGGATGGTTTTGCTGAGCTCGTGCTGGTGATGGAAAGGAAGAGGGCTCTCAGTGTGTGCAGCTGCTGCCACAGCAGATGAACCTCTGGATAAAGAAGGGAATCAGCTCTCCTTCATCTCCAGAGTGGCCTTTGAGTGGCTAGACCTCGTGGCTGATCAGGATCCTGTATTTACATCTCCTGCTGGTGCTTTTCCCCCTCTAATTTCCTTCTGCAGGAGAGCTCTGACTGGAAGGATGGTGGTTGAGTGGAAAAGGCAGAATTATGAGGCTCTTCTGAGTCAGCAAAGGCACCTCAGCAGTAAAAATAACGCTGAGAAGCAACAATTTGCTTACAAGGGCATTCCCACCTTCCTCCTGTGCTGACTGGGTAAACCGTGAGAATTCGGAGGGAGGGAATGCCATGCAAATAATAAATACCCAGCAGTAGTAATGTATTCACGTTTGGGGAATACAGGCAATGCCTGGCCCTAAAACTGGGATTCACAAGGGAATGGAGAGACAGAAAACACCTACAGGTCTAAAGAGCTGAGAAATAATCCCGGAGTTACTCAGGGGCACCAAAGCAATTTGGACCTGGAAGTCTCACGGATTTCAGCATCGTTCTAGGTGCAAGCTAAACTCCTCTCAGAGCTTTCTCCAGCTGGAATTCAGATATTGTGGATGAATAATTCACTTAGGGTTTTGGTTTTGTACAAGGAGTAATGAAGCATTTTTCTGTCCTGATAATTAAAGTACTAAAAGATGTTAGCCAACAATCAAATCTTTCTGTTGCGCCCTAGGAAGGCAGGAAAATTTAATTTATCTGCACCTAGATCTCTGTACTGCTCTGTCCCCAATTAAAAATGCATTTTGGAAGAAAAATGTGGGGAGTTTTTTCCTTACCACCAGATTATTTCTGATTTTAACCATGCTGTACAATCATTCTGTTTCTTAGTAATATATTTTTTTTTATTTCTCAAAAGGAAAGTAATGGACAGCTTAAACACAGTGAAGCAATGTTTATCCCAAAGGCATCATATTAACATTTCTTGGAGCACTGAGTGTTTGCAGTTCTCTGATAAACAGCCTTAGTTTTTCCCTTGGCAGCTAAAAAAAAGGGCAATAAAACTCTCTGTGGGCAATTGGTTGATAGGACCCAGAGCTCTTGCATTTTCCAATGGAAGCAGCAGACAAATCTTGGGGGAAAGAGAGGAGATTTGTTAAAAAGGAGTCAATATTGCTGCTGCAGAAGCAGGAGGGCAATGCCACGGGCTCAGAGGAAAGGTGAGAATTCCTCAGCAGCTCAGAGTGAGAGGCTGGAAAAGGCTGATCCAAGCCCTGAGTTCATCCTGAGTTTGAGAGCATCAACATTTTCCTGGCTTTATCCATGGACTCGAATGAAACCAAGCCAGGTTATTCCCAGGCAATGATGATTTCAGGATGAGTTCAGGGCACAGAGGCAAGCCCAGGTCTGTTCCTCAGCGGGGTCAGGCTGGAGCCTCTCCCTGCTCCACTGGGCAAATCTGGGTGGGATTTGACTTCAAGCATCTTCCCCCTTCTTTGAGCTCAGGGGACCACGCTCAGGAGCTGCTGTGCGAAATGCCTGATATTTTTATAATTTAACTTCTTTTACTGAATCCACAAAGATCTGGGATGAGGGAACAAACTGCCCCAGCTCCAAGGCTCCCTCTGGAAATTCTGCTTGGTAGATTTAATTTCCCCACCAGCAGATCAGCTCTTCCTCCCTCCCAAACACTTGGGCTTGGGTTAGAAAGTAAAACCAGCCAGGTGAACTATTGTTCCTGCTGTAAATGGGCCTGTCCAGCTTCCAACAGCAAAGGCACAAGACTGCTCCATGATATTTTGATCTGGGCATGCTCTGGAGCAGCCAATGGCTCTTAATTCTATTTGTCCATGTGCCCTTTCCAGCATGTGCTTCTGTAAACATATTCAGAGATCATAAAACGTTAATTAGGAATAAAATAAAATAAATAAGGCAATAATCTGAGCCTTCCAGTCCCTTTTGGCCCAGAGGACATGCTTGCTGTTAACTATTTCCAGGCCGTTCACAAACAAGTAAAAATTTACCAGAACAAGAGTTCTTATTCAAGACCCTTTTTTTTTTTTTTTTTACGATGCAATGAAAAAAAAGAAACACAGCCCAGTAAATCATATAATTAACACAAGCTTGGTGCTCGGCGTGTGAAATTAACCCAGGGAATAAACAAGTGGCTGGGTTAATCCCAGCAAAACTCCCGCCGTGCTCCCAGCAGCTCTGGCTGTGCAGGCCCTGGGACGTGGCCTCTCTCCGGGGCAGGGTGGTGTCCACTCCTCCCTCCCCAAAGGGGATGGACACGGCTGAGCTGCAAATCCTGGGAGATTTTTGTGTCCTGTGCGGGTGTTTGGGTGTGATCACGGCATCGGGTTGTGGAGAGGGGAGGAGGAGCAGGGGGGATCAGGGGTGGGCGCTGTGCAGAATCCTGCGTGAGCTGACGTCTGGGCTGAGGGGTTTGTGGTGGGAATAGGCCCAGAGGAATGAGGGGAAGACGAGAGAGAATGAGGGGAGGATCACAGAATAGAATCAGAGAACTGTGGAATGGTTTGGGTTGGAAGGGACCTTAAAGTTTCACCCCCTGCCATTGTCAGGGACACCTTCCACAGTCCCAGGGTGCTCCCAGCCCCATCCAGCCTGGCCTGGGACGCTTCCAGGGATCCAGGGGCAGCCACAGCTGCTCTGGGAATTCTATTCCAGAGCCTCCCCACCCTCACAGGGAGGAATTTCTTCCCAATATCCTATCTATCCCTGCCCTCTGTCAGTGGGAAGCCATTCCCCCTTGCCCTGTCCCTCCTTCCTTTGTAGTTTCCCCTGGAGAGCATCAAACTTTCCAAAAAGCCCATCCATGGTCACACGCACACAGAGACCTCCACAGCCAACAAACATCAGCTGCTTCTGAACAAAAATCAAAAATGCTTTGCACTTTACTGTCAGTAATAGAGCTGAAAATGAGAATATTGAAGTTAACATCCACATTTAATAAGTATTTTATTGAGGTGCATTCTTGATTTTGGGGGCATTCAGTGTTGCACTGAAGCGGAAATCAGTTTCTGAAGGGCTGGAGGAATTAATGTAAGTCAGTGATTTGCAGCCAGCCAAGGTGAAATATTTGTGAATCAGCATTCAGGTTTCTGCCTGAATATGACTGAAAATGTGTTGAGTTTGTGGCTTGTTTTTCAACCTGTTTGTACTGCAAGGGGAGGCTCACATCTTACTGCCAATTTTTGGTTGAGGACTTTTGCTGTTCTTTTAAACCTGATTGTAGAACACAATGGTCTCCCTGAGGGCTCTTGACTCTTTTTTTGAGCTTTATCTACTGAAATTCGTGAATGCTGAACCTGTTCCTGGTTTTCCAGAACTCATCCAGATGAAAATTTCAGTGTCACTGAAAGAATTTAAAGGACCCCAAACAGCAGGCTCCTACACTTCAAATCATCCCAGTTAGACCAATATTGGAGCTGATATGAGTAGGAATTTTCCAGAGGAAACTGCTCTGAAGGATCCCCATGGAGTTCAGTGGGACTGGAGCCTCAGTGCCTGCTGCCAGCCTCAAGTAATGATGTAAAAGTGCCTGCCCAACATAAAGATTTATCAAAAGCTTGGACAGGCTGGGCTGGTGATGGCTTAGCTGAAGTTTGGTGGTTTGCTTTTAAAATAATCCCTGTTAGTCAGGCAAAAGGAGTAAAAGTTGGTCTGTCATTTACCCCACATTAATTGGATTCTAAAGAAAGACTTCTGCCCCAAAGCCAGGTTCCTGATGGGCACCTATCATTAATCTCAGAAAAAAGTCAAAACCAGGGAGACTGAATTGTCTTCTTTTTTTGGTTTTTTTTTTTTGTTTTTTTCTTTTCTGAGAATCACTCTCCATCTCTTGCAAGGGTGCAGAAGCAAACTCTGAGCTACAGAGGCTTGGGTCAAACCACAGCAACAGAAGCAGAGAAGTGGAAGAACAGCACAGGGGAAAGTTTATTTTCTCATTACTCACCCTGGTCTTTCTGCATGGACAAACTGCAGCACCAGCAAGTATTCACCAAAAGGCTTCTAAAGGATGACCAAATGTCTGTGATGAAATGTTTAATACAAAGTGGCTGTTAGAAAGAAGGAAGAAAGAGAAGAGAAACCACATATATACACACTTAAAATCCATTTCCAGAGTGAGTCAAGAAATTTAAGAAGCCAACTATCTTAATGTAGTTATTTGTTCATTTTCTGGCTCAGTTTCTAATATGAGTGATTAAAAAAAAAAGGTTTTTTCAAAGTCCAAAGGGTAAAAGCTGGGATCTGGACTGCGTGAGTGCTACCAAGTACAGTAAGATCATTAAAACTCTTTGCAACCAGGTCCACTCCCATTTTCAGTGCAAAATTTCAAGCATTCAGAGGGAGAAAACAAACCCACCAGGGGAGCAGCCATTCTGGAAACAGTGTTCTGAATTGCTGTGGAGCTCAGCGTCCTCCTCAGCACATCCACCACCTTCCTTTGCATCCTTTATTTTTGTTCCTTTTCCTTCTAAGCAGCCTGCTAACAGCTTATCTTCAACAGCCTTCTAAAAACAGAGCCCAGGGGATGGCACAGACCCGAGGCAGCAGTCAGCACTTCATCCTCCACGGCCTCTTCAGATGGGTCAGCTCCAGGAAAGCCCTGGTGGGGGCCAGAAGCCAGGGTGTGCTCTGGGAAGGGTATCAGGTGCCACAGGAAAACGGGAAGAGCTTTGGAGAACAGGGAGGTGTCTGCAAAATGAGAAGTGGTCCCCACTGAGAGGCTGCGGGGCTACTCCACAGCAGCCACTTGGGCAGCAGGTGAATGTCAGACATCAAGGGCCACGAGGTGCCTTTGCTTTTCTTTCCTTCCTGGATTTATATCGGGGAAGGCTGATTGGAAGGAAGGACTGACTGCAGGCAGGAAGAATTCAGTGGGGGTTAGTGAAAACTGCTTTCATCAAGCCTGGCTTAAGGCGGGGTGTCAAATCTGAAGTTATTCCACTCCTAAACTCCACGGAACAGCTTTTCTCTGGTGCATCCCAACCGTCCTGCACAGCCCTTTTGGAGTTCCAGCCTGGTGCTCCCACACAGCTCTGCCTGCCCTGGGGAAGGCCAGGATTAGGGATCACAGCTCATGTCAAAATGGGATACTGGGATCCTTTGAGAGCAAACAAGGCTTAAAGAAAACCCCAAACATAAAAAGAGCACCAAGAAATTCCATTATGTGATGTAAATTCAGGCAGATCTGAGCAGTTTTCCAGCTCTTGGGATGCTTGTGGGTTTGTAAAACTCCAGCTCCTGGAGCCCTGTGATTATCTGAGAATTACAGCTGGCATTAAAAAATAACAACAATTAAAAAAAAATTCAAAGGGGTTTGAAGATGAATGGTAGTGCCCGAATAATAAATATTCAGGATTCAGAGAGCAACAAAAATAATCCATACTGAGAATTCTGGAACTCCCTTGTTTTCCATTTTGGGACTTGTGCCATTGTTTTTTGTCAGATGGGACAGGTATCCCATGAATATTTTGCTTGGATAACTCCCTTTCTCCTCCCTAAATTCTCAGGCAAAGCCATTATTCCAGACACAGAGAAGGAATACAGTTGATTGAGATGTATAATTCCCAGCTTGTTTCTAAAAAGGGGGCAAGGCATGATATTGTACCTTTTAGAAGTACAGCCTGCACTTATTTATAAATTAGAACTAATTACAGGTAACCTGTCTTTGGCAGGAGTAAAAAGAAAAACCCAATTTTCCAACCTTGGCAGATGTTTCAGTGTCTTCCCATTATGATCTCAGTTGGCTTTATCAAGTGATACCACATTATAATTAGCTGAGGTAAATGCTACAATTCAAAGGAGGATGCCCAAGAGCAGGAGCTGGAGCTGCAGAAGCCTCAAGCAAAGAAGCTAATAAATGATCTTATTTCAATTAGGCAATTATGTGTGAAAGAGCTGAGAGAGCTGGACTGGAGACAGCATTTCTTAAAGGGTTCTTCAACACTCAGGGCTCTTAAGCAAGATGTATCCTAGGAAAAATGAAAGCATTTTTTGTTCTAGGAAAAGAATTTTCACTGTGTTTGAAATGTGTTTTGAGTCCTCCTTCTCATAAACCACCATAAGTGTGTCTGGATCAGACATGAGAAAGGGTTGCTTAATTTATTCTTGTTACCCAAAAAAGAGCTTTCTTAAACTTCTTTTTTTGGGGGGGGAAACTAGGTCTACATATAAGAATAAACACCCATATTACATATTTTAATTGCCTCCTGGCTCAAGAATACTCAGCTTCCCTGACAAAACAGAGACATTTCTGAGGCTACTATAAAATCCCAAAATATGAAATCTTTATTTATTTCACAGCACGCTTCTGGCCTTTATAGGAACGACTTCTAAGCTTCAGGATTTTAAATGCTTCACGTAAGATTACTATTGTCATAAAACAAAGCCAAACAGGCTCTTGGAGAACACTTAAGGGGCTAGAATAAACTCGTTTCTCCCATAAAATACCTGTACAAGTCCCATGCCCACCTGAGTAATTGGAACTTGTACATCCAGGCACAGGCTGGGAAAGCATCAACAGGAGTGGACACTCATTCCTGGCTTTTCACCACGTCTTAGTTGATGTCTTGCACTGATAATACGAGAAATTGCTGAGCTGCCTCTGAAAATTTCAGATATTTCACTCCCCATACAGATCCCTGCTGACACCCCCAGAAAGGGATCTCAGTTCTTGAGTGTGGTTCTTCAGAAATGTTGCTGGTGTCACTCCAATGATTATGGAAATATTAATTATGATGGTTAGAGAAGTGATAATAAAAAATAATGATGTGTACAGGGCATGGTCTTCACGGGGGAGATTCTCTTGGTGGCTACAGCCTTTTAAAGGAGACCTTTTGTTATTTTTGTGCTGTTATTCTCATTGGCTGGAGCATGTCCAGGGCAGGGAATGGAGCTGGGGAAGGGGCTGGAGCCCCAGGAGCGGCTGAGGGAGCTGGGAAGGGGCTCAGCCTGGAGCAGAGGAGGCTCAGGGGGCCCTTCTGGCTCTGCACAGCTCCTGCCAGGAGGGGACAGCCGGGGGGTCGGGCTCTGCTGCCAGGAACAGGGACAGGAGGAGAGGGAACAGCCTCGGGCTGGGCCAGGGGAGGATCAGGGTGGACAGCAGCAGGAATTTCCCCATGGAAAGGGGGCTCAGGGATTGGAACTGCCCAGGGAGGTTTGGATCCCCATCCCTGGAGCTGCCCAAGGCAGGGCTGGAGGTGGCACTCAGTGCCCTGGACTGGGGACAGTGTGGGCACTGGCCACAGGTTGTACTCAATAATCTCGGATGTCTTTTCCAAACCAAATGATCCTGTGATTTAAAACAAAGTTTTTCTGGCCAAATAATGCATCTGCTCCTTTTCATCCAAAGGAAAAGCAGGTGGGAGCTGCTGAGCACCCTCAGCAAGCCCAGCTGGGGCTGTTTGCCATCCCTGGCACAGCCTTTGGGTGTCCTGGTGCCTGGTGAAGGATGTTTGACAAAAGCAGGAGGGCTGTGAGGCTGGGCCAAGCCTGGCCTGTTTGTACCTCACTTTTTTGGCCCAGGAAAGAAGAAGGACCCCCAGGTATCAGTTCAGGGCCCATTCCAGGAGCTCTGAGCTGCCCTCTGGACTCCTCTCCATCACTCTCCCCACAGTGTAAGCAGCAAGTCTGAGTGAAGTATCTAAAGAGAGATGGCAAAACCACTCCCCTGCATCTCCTTTCAATGCCCCTGAGCCAAAACGTTCCACGAGATTTAATCTAAACTGAAATAAAGCCTGGCTGTGTGATGCTATAAAACAAACGTGGCAGCTCTTTGACAAGACTAACAATAGGTCAGGCTTATTTGTAGAGAGGGAATGCTAACATTAGCTTGGGTCTGTAATAAACTTCTTTATAAACAGCTACTTTTCCAAACTGATTGCGTTTGAAATGCTGCAAGTTCACTTGACCTCCATCCTCTCTGGGGTTAAGTACATCCTTGGGCTAGAGTTTAACACAGCACTTTGGGAATGTAAAGACTTAGGGTGCCTTTGGCCTTTCTACCAGCCCCATAATCTGCTTACAAGCTCATCCTGAACTTTGACCCTTTGGAAAAACGTTTGCTCCACTTCAGCAGGGACATTCTGGCTCTGTCCTGTGAGAGCCAGAGTGATGGGAAAACGCACTGATGTTGGGAATTTAAGGAAACAGAGAGGGCCAGAGAGGTTTTGCCTGGCTGCAGAAGCTCTGATCCCCCCTGCTACACAGGAAATATTATCCACAAACCCTACAGAAGGTGGTCAGTGGCTCTGCTCCAACAGGGAACAGAGGGCCAAGCTCAGTCCCCTGCTCTGATGGGAACCAAAAGCTGCCAGTACAGCCCAAGATGAGGCTGCATTTCCCTGCAGACAACACAGCACATCTCCCTCTCCCCTGCCTTTCATACTGGCATTTGTCTTGTCCTCCACCTGCCTGTACCTGGTACAGCACAGGAAATGCATCCCTGGTTTCTCTGCACTGCAGAGGGAGGCGTTTATGTGGGAAATGGAAAACTTCCCTCTGCTTTTGTCTGAACACAGCGATGGTGTTGGTCATCTCTCCTCTCTCACTCATCCACCCATCAGCACCAAGGGCTCATGCCATGGGCTGGGACTGTGAGCAGCTCCATTTTGCAGGGGAATGGGTTTTGATGCTGGTTTGATCCTGGAAGGTCCTTCCGGATGCCCTCCTAGGACCTGGAGAAGAATAAATAAGGATTTCTGAGAGGTTGGAGCTACTGTTTATTTTCCACAGGTTTTTTGTTGCCAGGGGTTCCTACCCCATTTTCTCAAGCAACTACAGCACTGCAGCTTGTTACTTGTAATAGACGTCCCGAGGCCCTGAGGCTGCCCAGACTGTGTTCCCAACTCACACACACTTTTGTATCCAAATACCACCGGAATGACAAAACCCAGAGAGCATTCCTGAGACAGCTTTTGTGCCATGACTACAGGCTGTGCTCAAGAACGTCAGAAATCTGAGCGTGGGGCCTGCTGCCTCCTCCATCTGAGCTGCCTCCTGTGCAGAGCGTGTCATCTTCGCCACGAGTGATGTGATTGAAGAGAGAAAAGTGTAAAATAACTTTATAATCACCGTTATTTGTTTTTATTCCTGCATGGCTTGGAAGCAGTTATCATGGACACTTACTCCACAGAAGGCCTTTGCCCATGAGACTTTACAGGCTGAGTTGTCCCATTCCATTACTAAAATCCCTCTTGACCTCTGGACTGAAGAATTTGATACAGATTCTTTGGGGAGATTAAAATTTGGAAAGCCACAGCCCTGTTGTTACAGCTGGAGTTAGCTACAGCTCCACTTCAGACCACTTTTGTTTTCCATAGCATTTGATTTCTCTCTGCTCCTTTCTCTCTATCACGGCCAGGGCAGAGCTCACAGAGGGTAAACGCCGCCTGGATGGAGCTCACTGGGGAAGGCAACCATCAAAACCCCACAGGATTTCCCCACAGAAAGGCCACAGCAATATTTTAACCACCACCAAGTGCAGTTCTTATTGCAGTTTTTCTCTGTGTTGAGTTTGTGTGGTGAGATTTTGGGATCTCTTCGTCTTCCCTGTGAGGGCAATTGCTCAATGAGCTCTTCCTGGCCTTATCTTGATTTTTTATTACATTTTCTCTCCCCTGGCCAGCTCAGGAGGGGAGTGTCAGAGCAGCTGTGGTGGACACTGGCATCCAGACAAGGTCAAGCATCACATTCTCACTTACCCCTAAATTAACAAACATTATTTTTGACACATCCTTCAGAAAAGCTCCACGTTGTAACTTCCTCCCATGTAGCCTCTGTGGCTAGAAATAGATCTGTGATGGTAGTACTGGGAAATTCACACTGGGAGCACTGGAAACTCTGAATTGTCCAACCCAACATTCCTGACAGGTGAATCCTTGCACAGATATTGATACAAAAGCTAAAGATATTTGAGATGGTCTGCATCAAAATCCATCCAATTCCATTTACCCTGCTCTAAGTCCATGGACAATCTGGAACACTGGGAACAGAGGCAATATGCATGCAAGTTCCCAGACAGAATTCTGTATTCTATGGTTAGAGCATAAACCTGTCCAGAAGACACAAAATTAGCATTTAAGCCCAAGACAGAATCACTTCCAGATGGCAAAAATTTGGTATTCCACCTATAAATTAGCTGCCAGCTCCATCTGATGTTTTGCATCCCTCTTCTGCTAAGTGTATCTGACAAGACAATATATAAAATAAAGTAAAATTAATGTATTCCATAAGCTGCCCGCACCTCCCTCTTTTACAGGAGTTAGCCTCCAGGAGTTTGGGTGTGCCCAGGAAAAACAAAGAGAGAAAAATCATTCATTATTCCATATCAAAAGGGTGTAGGGCACCATCCCCCCCC
>WAAG01025493.1:51380-74916 GCA_013390105.1 Tichodroma muraria
AGACATACATATAATGTATAATAATTCCTATTCATTCTTCTCCTATGGCAGAACAATTCCATCTCATTGGTATCACAAAAGGCAGCAGTGGTTCCATTCCAAGCCTCAGCTTCTCATTTGTCTCATTTGGTGGCTGGTGAAGATAATTTCGAGGCAAAGGCGTGCTGGCCAAACTCAGCAGAGACAACTTTCCACCAGGACCCAAAGGCTAAATATTTCCACTGATTTCCACAAGAAACAGCTCTTTATGAGGCCCAGACCATTCACTTTGTGAGAGCAATGGTGGAAACATTTTTAGTTGCTCAGGACCTCTGCCAGAAGCCTGTGATGGACAGGTCCCAGCAGTGTCTATGGTCTAACTGGGCTTCCTTTGCCTGCCACCAGCCCATTTTCATTTGTCTTCATTTGGGTTTGGCTACAGAGCAAAATTCTACATCTTTTCCAAACCTCCTGCATCTCACAAAATAAGCAGACGTTTTCCTCAAACAGACTCTTGTACAAGGAGCAATGTCAGTATGGTTTTAGAAATGACCCATTAATGTCTTTTCAAGTAAAATCCTCACATTCTTTTCAATTACAGTCCCAATCTGCCCCATTTGTTTCCTGCAAACCTTTCTATGAGCTGCTGCTGAGTGAAGAATATCTGGGAAATACACCCTGAGAACCTCCTATGGCTGCTTGAGGAGAGTTCATGCTCTGCTGCAGTTTAATTTTGAGATTTCTTTTTTCATTTTCTGTCTACCACTGCTTGCTCAGAAATAACTTCATTTTTCATCGTGAACAACAACTATCCAACAGCAGAAATATACCTCAGGTATAATACTGGTAGAATAATAGTGGAAATACATGTTAGATATAGTATTAGAAGCAAACCAGTGGAGAAATATCCCTTCCTACAAGATTTAAGCAATTCTGGGAACTGAACGCATTTACAAAAAGTCAAGATCTAGGAAATGTTAGTTCATAATCACCAAGAGAGGACTAACAAGGAAGTTGTGTGATATGAGCTGGTGAGAAATGCTTTGCTGGATCTCTAAAAACACAGAAGTCACATCAAAGCTACAGAAATCTCCACTCCTAGCTCTTAGTGACTATTTTATATTATAAGGAGTAGGAAAATAATTCTGCTCAATCACTGTTGATGCCACCATGAGAGCTTTGCAGCACCTAAGTTCAGTTTTCCCTTTATTTGCAGCTGTTTTGGTGAAACACAAGCCACCATGAGAAGAATTTCTCCTTGCCAAACCCCAAATCACCCCAGAGGGACCACACCACACCACACAAGATCCACCATCCCATTCCCAAGGCTGACTGCGGGGCCGTGGTGTCTCCTGCCTAGTAAACATCTAAATTACTGCAACAGTTTGGAATATCTCAGATGTAGCTGCTCAATTAATCTTCCCAGATTGTCAAACCAGCCCGTGGCAGAACATCTTTGGCACCAAATTTGTTGAAGCGACAGGGCTTTGTTTCCAAGAGTCAGGAAGGAGAACACGTTTGCAACAACAAAAGGTGAAATATCAAAGGTTCTCTCGAGTTAGCAGCTTTAAAGCTTTCTCATAAAACCATCCTGTGACCCTCCAGACAAAATCGTGATGTTTCAATCATGTCATTACCTGAGGCAAATTACAATTCTTTTAATTATTCTTCCCCTCTGCTTTCAAAAGGTTTGTTTTCAAGTGGGAGAAGAGGCTGAAGAGTGGAAAGGGCGTGTGCAGCTGTACCACGAAAAGTACATTTCAATACACATAAATATACCTGAAAGCTTTCTAAATGTTGCAACATCCCAGACACTGCTGCTCCCGAGCAGAGCAAGGAAGAAGAGCAACCCTAAATCAGATAAATCCCACAGTAAATCAGGTTCAGGAGGCAGGAGAGGGGGACAGACTCTGCTTTAGTCAAGTGCTGGGAGTCAAAAGCAGGGAGTGGGGTGGGAACCAGTTTTCCTGTTCCGTGCTGGCACGGAGCTGGCCCTGCAGGGCCCTGCTGGCTTTCACCCTGGGTGGGAAGGGGAGACACATCCAAATGCTCCTGTCTGAGCCTTGTTTTCTCCCATTCCTGGTGAAGCTAATTCCTAATAGCAAGAATTGTTCCTGGTCAGACAGGCTGTCCATTTCCATGGAAGTTTTGGGTTCAGGAAACCGATGGTTTCTCATGAAAAGCACCCCTAAAATCCCCAAGTTAATAAACCTCCAACAGCAGTCAGGAAACATTTCTTTTTCTTCTCTCTCTGGCATTGTGATCTCCAGCGAGTTCATTTAATTGTCCTTGGGTTTCCCCAGTGATAAAAAACAAGTAATAACAACAGTAACATTCGCTTACTTCTTTGAGGTCCTGAAGAAAATTCACTCTGCAAATTAACATAATTTTCCTGACATTTTCTGCTATTTAGGTTGGGGCTTTCCTTGCAGAAAGGTTAACTGGGGCTTCAAGCACAAGCTCTGACCCAGACTCGGCAGAACATTGCCCAGATTGCATTATAGCCCCAAGCTGCATCAGGAGAGGGCCAGGTTGGACATCAGGAAGAATTTCTTCATGGAAAGAGGCGTTAAACATTGGAAGGGGCTGCCCAGGAGTCTGGAGGAATCTGGAGGTGTCCAAGGAAGGCCTGGGTGTGGCACTCAGTGCTCTGGGCTGGTGACAAGGTGGAGATGGGGCATGGGCTGGATTTGATGGGTTTGGAGGCCTTTTCCAACCTCAGGGTGATGCCAGGAGAGGCTCTCTGGAGCAGAGGCTGGAGAGAGTTAAAGCAATAAAGCAGGGATTTATTAAAAGGCCTTCACAGGATTCACCTTGGGCAGTGCGAGAGCCCGGCCGTGGCTCCACCCAAGATGGATCCTGGGCACGAGTTTTCCCACTTTTATCAGCTTTGGTCCATTTCCACGTTGGGGTCAATTGTCCAATCCCAGCTCCAGGCCATGCAGTCCCATCTCCCAGATTCTCTCCTCAGTTCCCTGCTGTTTGCACTTTTTGGGCCGAGGCTGCAGCGGTGCCCTCGGCTCTGGGCTGGGAAAGGATTGTTCCGTGTGCCTGAGCTGGGAGGAGAACTTGCTCTCACTTTCTGTGGAGTTCAGAGTCACACAGCAGAGCAGAGCAGAGTCTGGGAAANGCTGTGCTCACACAGGGACAGCAGGAGGAATTATCTACCAGGAGCACACAGCCACGAGCTTTAATAGCTCCCAGCTGTTCTCTGGGGGGCAGAAATTACTTTATTCCCAGTTTATTGAAGTATAACAGAGGCCTAAATCCTCAAAGGTATTAGGAGCTAAGGCAGGTTGAACTTGGCTGCAGCCAGGCACGCACACTCTGGGTGAGCCAAGCAGCACGCAGGCACTCAGAGGAGCAGCAGAAAACCAAATTATGGCCCTGGTTTTGCCTCTCTTGAGCATGTCTTCTGCTTAGCTAGTGCTTGGTCCTGGGCTTGGGGCTGGGGAACTCCTGAGCCAGCATTCCACAGGAAAATGCATTTACGTTTCTGTACAGAATGTAGAGGAACAAGGAGGAAATTCCGCTTTTCATCACATTTTGAGTCACCTCTTGAAGGTGGCCTTGCTTTGGGTTATCACTAGGGAGGTTCAGAAGACCTGGAAGAAGAACAGGGAGGAAAAACATCAGAGTAAAGAGCCGAGGGGCTGATTCCTGGGCAAGGTGAGCTGTAAGTTTGGGTCAGGAGTGATGCCTTAAGGGCAAGAAGAGAAGGCAAAGGTTATTGGAGCAGCCAGGGAGGCGCAGTCCTGTGCCCCTGAGCATGTCCTGTGTCCAGAGATGGACCTGGGCATCATCCCACTGATCATCAGAAAGGGAACAGGGTGGCCTTGTTTGCCGAAGTATCAGCAGCAGATTAATGGGAGAAAAGGGAGCTAGCTGGGGGAATACAAAGAAATCCACCTTTGGCTGTGATGCCTCAGAGGAGCATTAAATATTTGCAACTCTGAGATGCCCTCAGGATGCAGAGGAGCTTTTGTGCCAGATGGGAGAAAGGAGTTTGGTGTAAAGTGGCTCTTGTCCATCTTTATCTCCTGACAGTCTGTGTCGTGCCCTTCTCAATCCGGGAAGAAAAGAAAGAGACAGGATCCCAGGAAACCTCTTCTCAGGATGGTTATATTTGAAGTTCAATGGGATTTTCTTTTCTTTTTTTTTTTTTTTTTCTTTCTCTTCTTTTCTGTGGTTTCTTTTTCTTTTCATTTCTTTTTTCTTTTCCCTCTTGGCGTGTGACTTTTTCAAGTCAAACTAAGAGGGTCTAATGAATGGAAAACTGAAATTGGAGGATTTTCATTATTTAAGGAAATTAACCTCATTTAAAGGAAATGAGTGTTCGGAGGCAAAAAGGAAAGTCATAATTTAAATTATATCAGAAGCTGGTTTTCCTTATGTAACATATTATTAAACAGTGGGGAAAAGCTTTCACTAGGCAGCCTCAGGGAGCACTCAGCAACTATAAAGAGGGTTCACATGCATGGCTCTAATATGTTAATAAATTATGCTAATTACAAGCAAGGGATTAGAGAAGGGGAAATCAAATAATGGTGCAGTAACTGGGCCTCTTTCAACTTAATTTGCAACATTGCCTGTCTGGGCTCCTCGTGGAGTTACGGGGTTTGTTTGTTGCTTTCAAAGACTCTGAACCCCTCTTTGGTCTGTGGGAAGAGCGGTGGTGTCACCCTCCAGAGACAGGGGCTGAAAAAATGAAGTGTGAGAGGAGCAAAAGCGAGAATGGGCCCTGTCCCCGAGGAGATTCCAGGGGCTGGGAAGACCCAGCACAGATCCCACTGCTTGTGCATGGTGCCGGCCTGAAAACCTGGGTGAAAAATGCTGGAAAATACAATGGGCTGGGTCAGGTTCCTGCCTCAGAGGACCTTTTAGGAGTCCTGAATCTTCTCCTCAGCTGCCAGCCCTGGAGTGGTAGCCGTTCTCCTGTTGCTTCACAGGAAGAAATACCCACATTTCACCTGAATGATTCCTCCCCAAGAAGCAACATTTCTTTTCTTATTTGGAAGTGAAGCCATTCCTTCCCTGCGGGCTTCTTTATTTCATTGGGAGAAACATTTTGAGTGGGTTTTGGATCACTGATGTCAATTTTTTGATGGACACCTTCCCCTGCTCATGCAGTTTTCCTCCTTTTTTTATCCTTCATATGAACCTCTCAAGTGGTTTGACAACTCTGTTCACTTTTTCCTTTGTGATTTGCTGAAATTTATGACAGGAGGAATTGGAACAAATGAGAACAAATAAAAATTAAAGTAAAACTGTGTTTTATTTGTGGTTTTGTTGTTAATCCAGGGTGTAGAATCCCACTGCCCATCACATTCTGGCTGCAGCTGGATGTCCTTCAGAGAAGCGTGGAGGTCAGGAGGAGAAAAAGCTGAGTGTGCTAAGGAAGGATAACATTGGTACGGAGATGGGAGAAGCTCTGTCTCTGCAGTGTGCAAAGTGCTCCCCAACAGCTCAGATCTTACTGGGAAGAGCTGATGGAAATAGACACAAATGAACATTCACAAGCCCCAATTTTCTCATTAAAAAATACAGAGAGTTGAAAGAAATAGACCTAACCCGACTGTGTTTACTGCTTTTAATAAGACACTGCCTTTTACCCTTAGGAAAAGGACAAGTATTCATTTTCATAAATTCCTATTTAATGGTTTTTTCCTCCTTTTTCCTCTTTCTTTCTATTTTTTTTTTTTAATTTTTTTTTCATTCGCTTTTTCTCTTCTCTCTCTTTTTCCCCTCCATCAGCAAGGGGGGTGGTGAAAGAAAACAGAGACAAGCCAGATGCCTTTCAGTGCTTTGATCAGTTCCTCTGCAGACAGCCAGGCTGCCTCCTAGCACCTCTTTAACTACAGCTTGCCAGTAAGAAAATGAGCTGTTTTAACTCTGCAATTACAGTGCCTGCTGAATGCCTGTCATCACAGCAATAGGAACCTGATCTGAACTGTATATCCACTGGAGAGAGAATTACAGCAACCAGGGCAGAAAGTTAAATACCCCCTGTGGCGCTGAGACTCAGAGAAACGAAAAAAATGTCCCCATCCCAGGCCTTCTCTGCTGGTGTAAATACATAAAACACTGACAATCCCACTCAGAGCTGCTCGGGAGAGGCAGAGAAGTGGGAGCTTTAGGGTGATGCCACCCTGGTTTTTGCAGATGTTCTTGGGAATGGTGGCTATGAATGCCTAAAAGAGGCTGGTGAGCGAAGGCAAGGCACAAACGGGTTAAAAAATAAATATAATAGGCAAAGACGTGTGTGCAGCGGGTGCTGCTCTATTCGTGGCACAAACAGGAATAAATGCATCTGTGGAGCCGAGTCAGGAGGCAATTTGCCTTTCACCACCACCTCTGCCTTGCTCTGCTATCAGCACCCAAACGTGGCTGGGCGGCTGAAAAGGGCCCGGTCCCTGTTCCAGGGCGAGGCGTGAAAATTTGGGTGACTCCACAAATCTGCGACCATTCGGGGCAATAGGGCTGCGATTTCCTCGGCTTTAATCGCCACATGGGCCTCCCCCGAGGCACACAGCGACTTGTTTGAAGCCCTGAGAATATTGTATAATCCTATTGTGCGCATTCATTTTCGAGCCACCCTCTCTTAAATTATACAAATCCGAAAAAAACACCACCTATTTGCATTCATGGGCATTTAATGTGCTGGCATTTCTTTGGGAAATATGCAAACCAATTGCAGTTTGGGGCTGATCCAATGCATATTCAATCAGGCAGCCCTGAACTAGACCTTTGCAAGATTTAATTTTTGCAGCTTGCTTCATTTACTTGTTTGTTTCATTTACCTGGAAAATAAGTGGGTAGCAGGCACTTCTTAAAGGCTTCTTCCATCACAACAAATGATCTGCCCATCAAGAGAACCTGAGGTTAGAATTATACAGCTTTAACTTACTTGAATATGTGGGAAAAGATGGATTATAAGTAGACAGCTCAAGCCAGAATGTTATTAATTGGTTAATGGCTGTTTTATGGAAGCATTTTCCCATGGATCACAGCCTGTTAGAGGAATAAAATTTGATAACTTCTCCTCTAGTGCACAGGATAAAGGCCTAAGAATTCAGTCTTACAGGCTTTGTTTCTAATTCTTTCAGCATGTATTTTTATTGGGGTGATTTTAATACCTGCATGCACAGCTTTCTATTCCGAGACGTGCGCTCCCATCCTCGGTTATCTCCGGGCTGAGTTACGAGCACTAATTGCCTCCTGTTATGTTTACAAACATCAGGCCAGCGTTTCCACACCGAAATGGCAGCACTCAGCTCCTGGCCACTGCCAGGGGTGGCTTTGAACCACCCTCCCAGGGTGGATCCAAAAAACAGCAGGATTTTGGAGAGAGCTGCTTGGGGAGCTCTGCTTTATTTGCTCTGGGTGAAGCAGAAAACCCTTTATTAGACCCCACAGGCCGAGGGAGCTGGAGGAATGGCCAATGCCAGCCCGTGGGTTTGCAGCAGGGTGAGCACATCCCTGGCACTCGCTCTGGAGCCCCTCTGGCTTCCCAGGACAGTGCTTGGGGTGCAGATGCATCCTTCGGGCACTGCTGTGCCAAGCTGCAGTGAGAAAAACCCTTAAGAAACCTGTTTTGTTTTGGTTTTTTTTTTACTGATGCCCTGTCCCAGATTCCTCAGCATGGTTGGCTCCATGGAAAGCCACGTTTCCGTGGTTGGCTCCATGGAAAGCCACGTCCTCAACCCCAGTTCCCAAGGGGTGGCACCGAGGGTACTCAATCCCATCCCCGGTTCAGTTCAGACCTTCAGCTGCTTCAACTCATGGTTTCGCCCTGTGCTGGCCAGGACCCGTGCAAGGGCACTTTTCTCATGGTTTCACCCCCGCCTCAGGCTGCTCTTTGACATGAAGCCCACCCAGAGCCCCTCTGGAGCAGGGCTGGGGGTTGGGTGCATCCAGCACGTGTTGGGTTGCTCGATGCTCTTCTGATCCAGAGGGACGAGCGGCTTTTCCGAGCTGTTCCCTGGTTCGCTCCTCATTTACCTGCGGGTGTCCATGGCACTGAGGAGAGCAAGCCCAAGGGAAGCCCCAGCTCTTGCTGCAGACTGAAGCTCCCTCTGCTGAGGAAAAACCAGAATTTAACCAGCGGAGGCTGATTTCACTGATTCGGATTCGGATTTCACTGAGAGGAGAATCAGATTAAGTGACAACGTAAAGCCCTTAATGATCTTCACGGCACGGGGGGGAAGGAGAGGGATCCCCTTGTAAAAATCCAGCTCAGTTAAATCTCTCCACACCCTCGCTGCTGTGGGGATGTGGGTTTGGGGCTGTTGGTGTAGAACACCACGAGTCCTTTGCTGCATAATTCTAATGACAGGGGGGCTGTGCTCACCATCTGCAAAATCACCCGTTCAAGAGGACCAGTGGCAAGTCACACACGGATTGCTGTCATATGGGATAATGCACAGCCTAAATATTTACAAGGCTCTGCTCTCTTTCAAGAAACCACATGTATTTACAGACGTTACTGAAGGCAAAATTCAGCCAATAATATCTCGTCCTTATATTAGACCATTAAAATGCCGTGGCTGAAGCTGTTTCCTTGCTGAGTTGATGTGTCCTGATGTAATTATCTCGCAAAATTTGTCTGCTGTGGGATGTAGAAATGTGATGCAGAGATTTAATCTTCCAATAGCTGTGGGTTATTGTGGACATCTCAGGCAGAATTCATTTGTCCTGTCATCAATGTCTGAGAGTGAGACACCAAAACCTAAACTATTCTCCCTTTGCACAGGGAGATCTCCACAAAAGAAACTCTGTATAAAATTGCAAAAATGCCTTTTATTTGTTATTAAGAGGATATAGGAGCAGGCACAATTGATCAGGCAATTTAGATATTAGCCTGCTTGGGAATTTGAAATAGATCAGAGCAGCTGCTTGTGTTATATGATGTTCTTGCCTGAAAGCAAATGTGTTCCTAAGAAAGGATTATCAAAGATGTCTATAAAGGCAATGGAGATACTTCTGCCTCTCCTGTAATTTTCAGCACCCTTTGTCTAATTATTTATGATGTTTGACTTCTGGGTTTAAGTTCTTCAGAGGAATCAGACCTCCATAAAGATCGAACCTGAAAACAGATGTTTGCACTTCTGTTTTCATTCTGTGCTGGTTTTTTGGTGAATAATGGATTAGAGAATAGGAAATGCCATTTCTTTGATTGTACTTGAAGTGTAGCCAGGATGGTTTGGATGGTGGCAACAAGGCTGTGAGAATGTGACAGTGTTTTCATGGTTGTAACCATTACAGGAATTCTATTTTTCTCATTGCTGTCTGCTTTTGTTGTATAATTTGCACTTTACAGCTTCAAGGCATGATTTCCCCTGCCTGCATGATATGTGAAAATAAAGGAGCCTCTCCACTGTCAGGGCGACACATGAGTGTGCTGTGGGTGTGAATGGAAAGAGAAACACCTCTCAGAAATAACTCAGCAGAGAAGAAAATGCTCCATGCACTGACTCCAAATTCACAATTTGCACCTCTCTTACAGCATCAAGTTTTTGTTTTTTGGGTTTTTTTTGCACTCCTGAGTTGGTTTGAAAATAAATAGATATTCCAAATTAACTTGGGGTGTAAGATGCCTGGCATCAGGTCTCAATTAAATTCCCCCAAACTCAGCTGCTGCTGTCTCATGGCACATAACCTGTTCTGAATCTAGTCCCTGTGTATGACAGATTAATTTTTTTTTCTAGCAGGGGTGCCTGTGGGGAAACCCAAGTCATGTGCTCAAGAAGGAGAAGCCTTAAAAGCTCCTACCTGCTGTTGGCCTAGTTCTTAACTCCACGAATCTTTCTCCTTTCTTAAGAGCATCAAAAGCCTCTGGATGTAATTAAACCCTGTGTCTCAGTTATGTTCATCCAGTCCCACATCACAAACAATATGAAGGGATTAAGGAATCACATAGCAACAATAAATCCACCCTTGTTCAGCAAGGAGTTTACCAGATGGGGCAACTTTCCTTGCAGTGTTGTACAAATTGTTCTGACTGAGCAGAAAAACCACAGGTGTCTTTGTGTGGGGGCCATGGAAAATTGAATTAGGTTAAAAGGATCAGATGAACATTTTATTTTCCCTTGGATATACCAGGTCCATGTCATTTTTGTATGAGGTAATCGTAGATAGCTCAGTGGCAAGAACAACCAGGAATTTTCACTGCACATTGGCCAGTGAAGACTTTTCTTTTGGATCTTGGGTAACTTAACTGTATTCAAGACCACTGAAATTGTGAGCATCCAAAGGGACAAAGGTCATTTACTTGAACAAGAGGGTAGGTTAAAAAGTAACTTGAATTTTTGTAGAAAGCAGAGTCATAAGGGAAACTCTTATGGGCCTATCAGACCAAACCATTTTGTAGCTGTTCACAGTTGAAGCCCAACAAACCCAGCTGAAAACCAGCCCAAAATCTCCAATGATACCCTTATCTAGAGGTGTGAAGGCCTAAAGCCAGGAGAAGGGTGTATTTCTGAAAGGTAGGATTGCTCTTTCTAGTCCAGCTCCGTGCTCTGGGTCAGACAGAGGCTCCTCAGGGTGCAATATTCCACTTTATATTGAGCTAGACCAAGAATTCAGATGAGAAAACCAAGAAAGCCCCTTCTCGCCTCAAAAATCTATGTGTCTACTATTCATTTCAGTTAATTGTTTTATTTGGGGGTGCAAGACTGTACAAATTCATCAAGTGAGGGATAACTTTGTTTAAGTGCAGCCCTGGGTCTGGGGTGTCCCACGCTGGGTTACAGATGACAAGCAGTGCTCACTTCAGTCGAGGAGTCAAAAAGGCTGAGAAAAGTGGCTTGGATTTCTGGGAAAATGGGGATGCCCTGAGCCTGGAATGTGGAGGTGGGTCTGTCAATACTGAATTCTTTTTGGATTCATCAGGGCTGGGTGAGAAAGGCCAGTCCAGTGGATGTGTGGTATCTCCTGTGCTCACACCATCCTTCACCAGCAGTGAACAGCCAGGGAGGGCTCCAAGGTCCTGTGTGGTGCAGTTTTAGAGGATTCAACACCAACCTGCTGAGAGAGAAACCATGGGCTGTGATTGACACCTGCAAACGGCATGGTTTGAAAACAAACACCCTTTGGAACACTGCAGTCTTGTGACATTTAATACAGTAATATTTCACTTTGCTCATGGCCTCACTTTCATCTTGAACAGCTCGCTTTCCCCTGCCCCCAAAAGGAGTAACCTAAAGATAGTGTTTGCTAGGAGAATACTTTGTTGGTTCTCATTCACAAAAAAGTGCTCTGCAAGGTACCAGCTGTAGGTCTGTGAAAGGATCTCAGATCTCACGCGCCATTATTCCCCTGATGTGTCCCCATGGCCCCCTCTCCTCCTGCATCTGCTCCCCTTTGCTGTGTCTTTCTGAGCTGTTTAGCACAGCATTTCTCTCTGCCCATGCACTTTGCTGCTCTCTTGCAAACCACGCTGCTCTTTTGGCTGTCAGCAGCTGAATTCATCAGCTGGCAGAGCAGAAGGGCCTGGCAAACCTGTGGGACCTACCTGTCCAACTGCTGCCAAACATTTGTCAAAGGACTCAGAGTCGGGGCCACCACCCTTGGCTGACCCAGAGCATCTCCCCAGACTCAGAAACAAATTCACACAGATCATGATCAAGCTGCCTTGATCATGAAGTAATTTCCTTTCATCACATACTCTGCAGTGCTTTCATTTTATAGATTATCTCCTTCCCAGTGCCTTTGCAACAGCTCAGTCTTCTTCTAGAAATAGTTCTAGAAATAAGGGGTGTTTTGGTCCATAATCTGTGAAGGTTTCCTCTAAAGGAACCCCTACCACGCAGTGGTCAGAAGCCTCCACCGGACAGGCCATTCCCTGGGTTTTGCCACAGTGCAGGGGAGGAGCAAAGAAAAAGAGCTGAGGATACTGGACATTAGAAAAAGCTGCAGCAGCAATAGCTAAGGCTGAGGACAAGGATCATTATGGAGGAGCACTCAGTGGACTGAGTTCCTCAGCTTTAACAGGGTTTTCATGTTTATCTTGCTTTTATCACTAAGCTGCGCTATCACAATGTCCTTTCTTCCACTTGGCCCCCAAAACTGTTGCCCAATGTTGTGGCCAAAGGGGTAATATTAAAAAGCTTGACACATCATCAGCACTGGTTAATGCTTTGTTTTATTTTCCTTGGCACTGGGCCCATGTGTGGATTTGCATCTGGATCAGCCTCTGTGTGAGCTGTCAGTCCTGCAGGCCCCCTGGGAGCCATGGCCTGGATCGGCCTGTCCAGGGAGGTGCTGCTCTCTGAGCTGGATGGACGCCTGGCTCCCTCAGATTGCTCCTGTGAGGAGGAGCAGTTGTCACCTTCCCCTTGGCTTGGACTCCTGGCTCCAAGGGCCGTGCCTCGCTCCTGCTTGAGCCTTGCCTGCTCCTTGCTTGGCACACAGCACTTGCAGGATTCCTGAGCATCACCCTGGTTTCCAGTCCCCTCATTCTCCTCCCTTTTTGATTGGAAAAGTCTTCGGCTCCCGTCCCTGATCTCTGTTTCCCCCTGTCACTCTGTCTTCCTTCTCCAGGCTGACCCCAGGCTTAGCCCAAATCACTGACCACAGGTGTCCAGCCTCCCTGAAGGTCCCATAATAAGAAAGGATAAGGAACTGCACTAAGATCTCTCCTCCAATGAGTAAAATCTTCTGAAAATATTCCTCTCACTGGATGTGTGAACATGTCTTTTCCTGCAGATGGTGCTTCCCACAGGATTGGATCCCAGATCCCAGCCTGCTCCACAGCTTCAAGGTCCCTGGGAGTTCTCTTTCAGACCATTCTAAAAGTAAAGAACAGAAATATGTGCCTGGATATGCAAAAAATCTCTGAAGGATTGGTGTGATTTATAGGAAAGAGGGTCAGAGAGGTCAGAGAGCCCCTCCATTCCCACTGAAGCTGCACCCAGGCCTGAAGATGAACACAAACTGTTCATCTCCAAACTAGCTGACATTTCATTGATATTAAATTATTACATTATTTAAAGCACTCAATTCAGCCCATTTCTCTTGTTCCTGCTGAGCAGAGACTTCTCCACCAGCCCCACACCATTTCCTCATGACCCATTAAAAGCTGCTGCTCAGAACCAGCGTTTTGCTGACGACTGGAAGTCACCGGGGCACTAATTACCCCCTCCCCTCCCAGTGTTTGATGTCATGAAACTCACAGGAGCATCATTACTGTGAGGATTAACACATCCAGAGAAGCTCCCCTCCCTCGGGGATGTACCTGGAGAGGGTGGGCCCTGAGCTCCAAGCCTCTGGAAGAAGCAGGAGCACCCCATGAGCAGCTCTACCCCTTGTTTGGGGCAAAAAGGGTCGGGGAAAGCTGAAGTTGTATTTAGGAGCAAGTTTAGGCCCAACTAAATGCTTTGATAAAAACCTCAGCATTTTCCTCAGCTGAATCTTCGTGTCCTCTCCGTTTCTTTTTGGATTGTTTTCCCCTCACTTCGTTTTCCTCACTCTTAACGTTCATCTGGGCCCTGCCATCCTGCAAACTGTCCCTCTTGCTTTTCACCCCTGTCCCCACAGAAAAGTTTCATTTTGTGACCCCACAGCAGAGCAGGAGCTATTTTGAATAGAAAATATGAATGTGAAAATACCTCCACCTCAAATCCATGCGCAACTTTTGCCCATCTGGAAAATCAAAGAGATTGTGACTGTGCCAATGCAAGGACAGGGAGAAAATCAGAAGCTAGGCCTAAGTCCACTTTCTAGACAACCCCAAAAATAGTTGAGGTTGGTTCCCACTGAACTAAGCTGTGGTGGCACTGGTGGCTTGTGTGCCATAGGGGCAGGCAGGCTGAAGTTATCTGAGATGCTGTCTCTAAGTTATCCTGAGCGAGCTTCTGCTGAAGGTTCAGTTAGTTAGGCCGCATGTCCTTTTTGGACTCAACAAGTTTTCTCTCCTGACCATTAAATCCGTGCTGGAAAAAGAAAACTAATATAAACCTTGAATATTCTGTGGCCACTCATGCAAGTACAATCAGTGTGGAGTCGTATCGACCCTTGTCTTACAGATCCATAGCCCATCTGTAGATGATTCCCACACTTCTGTCATGTCTGGGACAACGACCAGAAAAGAGATTGAAGTTTGAGCACATAGTGGCAGCACGTTGATAAAACACAATTTGCTTTTTTTCCCCACCCACCCCATCTGTCTCGCAGACTACGGGGAATAATTAGAAGATAATCTCCCTCAATTCCACAATATATAAAGCAATAAAACAGATGCCAGGATTGAACGATGGCTGGAGCCAAGTTACACCACCTAATCTCTTTCAAAAGCTGTGATTTTGCCCGAATGTTGCAAAACCAGGGAGATTATGCTTAGGATGCAATGCAGGAGATTGGGACAAAGGAGCCATATCAGCTTTCTCCACATACACTTGGAAGGAACTGGAAGCTTGGCTTTCAAATGGCAACTTGGGAGCAGATCAGCTGGGGACATGGTAATCTTCAACATAATTAGCACACATGACATTTTTAATTAGCACATTTCTGTAGGACTTTTACTCAAGTGTTTTCACAAAGGCAGCGGGGTTTAGGCCCAACAGGAGCCCAAGGAGGGGGAAGTATTTGCCTGAAGTCAATAAAAAGCATCTGGTGCTGAGTGTACTCCTTCTCTTCTGGACCACTGCTTTTCTGGCATGTGAAGCACCAACTGACTGTGGGTGTAACTTGTCTGCCTGGATAATTGTTTGATAATAAATAACAGATCAAAGGGAGATATTTCTCTGGATGCTCAGAGTCTCTGTGAGGGCATTAGCGGCAGGAGGCAAACTCAGAGTATAACCACTTACAATATTAAAAAAACAACAATCAAAAAACAAAACCAAAACCAAAACCAAAATAAACCCTCAGAAGCTGACAGGCTGAGAAAACTGGATTTATGGAGGCAATTCACATTCAAATGCAATTTTATCTTCTGCAGTGCTGTGGAGGTGGTGAGATTGCCCAGCTCTGCTAATAGGGCTTGCATGACATCTTACACACTTAGAGCCTATTCCTTAGGCAGCGCTGCATAATAAGTGTCTAATTATTATTATGATTACACTTGGCATTTTTAATAACAGCAGTAATTGGGTGATGTTGACGGCCTCATTTTAGGATCCTGGATTTGCCTGGAGCTGCAGTCATTAAGGGCTGGCTGAGGAAGGAATAACGTATCACGAGCTGCATTTCACGGCGCAGATCGCTGCCAGGCTGCAGGGGGAACGCCGACGGTGTCCTGAGTGCTGGGAGGGGTCTGGGCCTCCTGACAGATTCCTTAGGCCTGGCTGACGCAGGGAGGTTTCTCATGGAAGCATGCTCAGGTCACTGGGAAAAGCTCATTAAAGTGGATTTCACTTTGATCAGCTCCTTACAGCCTCACCGCGGCGATAACATCAAATGAAACTCTGCTGTACCATAATGTGCTTTAAAATGGAGAAGGGCGTGGGTGAGTGTTACAGAGCAACCTGACCTGACGGTTTAAGGCCTGACCTAGGCCTTGCAAGGCGCAGCTCTAAGTCCCAGGGATCAGGCTGGGTGTCCAAACAAGGCACGGAGGCTGCGATTTTGGCAGGGAATCTCAGCAGATGCGAAGGTTGCCCTGAGAAAAGCGCACACACGAGCAGTTGACTGGAGGCAGATGGGATGGAAGTGGTACTTTGGGGTGGGCATATGCTTTACACGCTCATGGAATGGGAACAGGTTGCCAAACCAAAGCCTAAGAAAGGAGCTGTGGTGGCTCTCTAATCCTAGGAGATTTTCAGTGAAATTGAAAGGCGACTGCTCTTCTCTCTATCCTTGTCTCTTACAGTTTGTCACTCACATCTGCCAGTGAATTTTGAAGTTCTACAAATGCAAGAGAGATGCAAAAATCTGAGGGACAGATGACTTCTTATTTGGGAGGTACAAATCAATGTCTAAGAAAAAGGAGAAGGAGAAGGAGAAGGAGGAGAAGGAGAAGGAGGAGAAAAAGAAAGAGAAAGAGAAAAAGAAAAAGAAAAAGAAAAAGAAAAAGAAAAAGAAAAAGAAAAAGAAAAAGAAAAAGAAAAAGAAAAAGAAAAAGAAAAAGAAAAAAGAAAAAAAGAAAAAAGAAAAAAGCCCAGACTGGACTCCCAGCTCTCCAAAACTACTTTTGGAATATATTAGGAGGAAACAGGAGGAAGGAGCATACTCAGGCAGTGTCACCCAGGGATATCCAGGAGTTTAGGAATGCAGCAGCACTGAACACACACTGAAGCACGTGCTAAAATCGGGTCAGTGCTAATGAAAAGCCAAAATCCGACCTGCTTGGAAGCACCAATGCTTCGGGGCGTGTTCCTGAGCTCCAATCCACAACTATTATCAAGCCCAGATGTCTCCATCCTCCAGCAAATTCCCTTATTTAGGAAAAATTCCACCAGAGGCCACTGTTGTTAAATAGATGTGGGTATTTTAGCCTGTGCAACGCTAAAAATCCCCATTCCTTGAGGTTTCAGGGCGTTCTTTCCCCACCTGCTCATATTTTTAAAAAGCAGGTAGGTTATTTCTGAAATCCATATGTGTTTCTCCCTCTTTTCCACAAGCCAGCAGGTAACAATCAGGATTTTTCAGGAAGCACAGCACACCCTGGGAAACCACTGTCTCTTGGCACAGAAACTTGCAGAAAATACAGAGAGATGTGAATATAATTCCATAAAGAAAAGGAGGATAACAGGCAATTTATACTTGATTTTTGCACAAGTTTAACAACTCTTATTTGAAGAAAATATCTAAAATAAGGAGGTGGCATACACTGCGTAATCTTACTAAAACAGAGCTCTCTTATTCCCCATTTCCATGATTCAGTCATCTTGGGCATTAAAGAAAAGTCTTGTACTAATTTGCTTTTGTAAACATCCTGGAACCTACAGGATGATTTGTGGTATAGAAATACCATTAAAATAAAAACACCTTCATCAAAATTCATTCATTTTCACCTTTTTGGAGAGTAATCTTCCAGGGGTGACTGGGGGCTTGCAGTTTGTCTGTTAAAATTCCCACCTTAAAATGAATGTCGTTCACATGGACCCGCTCAGCCTGATTAGGTACCAGGACTTGGAGAAACAAGATGTCAATGAGATATTTAACTCTTGATTAAAAAGAACAGTTTTGCCAAAAAAGTGGGACTGCCACGGGGTTTGCCCAAGCATGAATTTGAGTCTGGAAATGGGCATGGGGAGAGGAGAATTTTCTCCCTAACATGAAGCAGTTCTGGGGCAAGAAGGAGTTTATTCTCCTGGAAATATTTAGGACCACATAAAACAATATCAGTGATTAGCTCTACAGCTTAAAAGCAAGTTATTGTTGTTTTCCTCACCTGCTTTAAATCTGAAGCCTACCTTATAAATTTCTAAATGGAAATTTAGACACCAAGATTTATTTAAAGAAGAAAGCTGGGTTTGCTCTGGAGTATTAAACAAAGCTCTATAAATGCAGATGGAGAGCTGCGAGTTTGGAAGGGAGTGATTTAATTTAGCACAGAGCCTGATAAAGATGTAAAGCCTGTGTGTTTCCATAAGCCAACAAATTGATATTGACTGGTCTAACACATCGAGGACCTTGGAATTCTCCAGGATGCAGAATGTTTAACGCTGCAAAGAGCTGGCAGCTCCTTTGCCATCCTAGCAAACGTCCTCGGACAATCTGATGGAACAGTTTGCATTACAGAGCTCAATTTCCCATCTGCTGCTGATGGAATCACTCTCTCCAACTGCTTCCCTGCTATTTGACTCAGGATATTGCTTCTTGGCCAGGCAGCAGCTTCTCTCCAGTCATCAATAAGCATTTTAATTAACAAAATAAAATCCTAAATGTGAATTGAATTTTGTCGGCAGCTCCAACCCCTGCCCGAGCCCGAGATCCCGGTCAGGGGTGCAGAGCAGCACTAGAGGGCATTCGAGGCACACAGGCAACACCAAATATTCCCGTCTCCACAGTTCTGGTGAGGTTTTTTTCCCGGGCAAGGTGAACACTTGAGCAGCGATGTGTGTCTGAGCCCGGGCTCTGCAGGGACAGCCAGCAGGGCGGGCAGGTGGGGTGGTGGCACTGCCGCCGCCAAATGCTTCATCTCCCTCCTTCCTGGGAACAAAGCAGGGGAAGCTGTTGCCTTTCTCATGCAGAAAATCAGAGAAACGGGGTTCATTTTAGAGGATTTGCAGCTCAAGGACTAACTCCAGTCTGTGTCTGGGTGATGCTGCTGGGAGCTGTGGCTGCCCCGTGCCAGCCTGGGGTGATGGTTTGGGGGTCAGCCCTTGCTCACCCCATCCGTCAGCTGCAGCCACCCTGTCCAAGGGATTCCTCAGCAGGGCTGGCTCCTGACACTGCACGAATAAAGATGAATTAGTAGTAATAATAATAATAACAATAATAATAGTAGCAGTCAGCACATGATCTTCAGGCCCTCCAGTGTATGAATCTCTGATGAGATCTGCATTGTAGTAAATCCTCCTGTAATATTCTCAGGGCCACCTTATTTAAATATTTGCTTAGTGCAGCAGATAACCCTTGTAAAATGGAGTGATCTGTCAGAAGGAAATAAATGCAATTTCCCCCTCCTCCAGCCATGCAGCTGCCTGTGCTCCAGCATGTGCTTTGAGCACAGAAAATGCTGTGCAGCATTCAGAATTTCTGCATATATTTTGGGTTTAAGCCCAGCCCTGTGGCTGTGAATTCACAGCATCTTCCCCCAACGCACACACACATGAACCCAGCCCTGATCTGCATCACATCTGCCTGTCAGAGGGTTTTCTCTGGTAATTGTAGAGAATCCTCCTCTGTTTGGCTCTGCCCAGAATAAAAAGAGGGGCTCTTTGAATTCCCTGGAGTGCTCGTTCTGTGCGAGTGTTCCAGTCAATCCATCCCCGACCAGCATTTGGGAGGGAGCAACACTGGAGCTGGAATTCAAAATGCTTGAATATTAATGGGAGTTGTGGTGCAATCTGAGAAAGGAGCAGCCAGCCCGGCACAGATCAGTGCTGCTCACCTGGTGGGAGCAGAGCCCTGCAGCCCAGAATGTGTGAGACAGAATCCTGCAGCTACAGCCTCGTTCAAGAGCAAGAATTTAAGAAAAACCCTCTTGGGAAAGAGGTTTCACTCTGCTCCAGGGTGAAGCACAGGCCAGGGTGACAGCCTGTGCCTGTGCCTGTGCCTGCCTTGCTCCAAGGAATAGTTCCTACAGCCAGAGCTGAGCCAGTACACAGATTTTTCTGTTCATTTCTTACAGTTTTATTGGCAGTTGGTTTGATCTTTCTATATATCCTGGATCTAATGCATGTTGGCATTTTTTATCCTATGCACAGGGCCTGTACAGATGGCCCAGAACTCCCAGAAATTCCTCCAGCTGATCAGATTTGTAGTTCTTTAATGATTACTCAGTGGATCATGCTGAGCATGAGGCCTGTACCTCATGTAAACTGCATTCTCTGCATTCATTAATGGGGTTCAGAGCCCTTGGTACAGAGATCTCATTTCTCTGCTTGCAGATCTCCTCCTGCAAGAGGTTCTACCCTTGTCTTTAAATAAGATTTAATGCTTGAATTGCATGACCCACAAATCAAGCTAAGCCTGACGTATTTCCAAGTTTGAAGAAACTCATGTCAGCTGAGTATTATTTTCAGGGTCATTGTGAAGGAATTGGTGACCAGCACTCTGAAAATAATCACATTTCCTGTTACGCTGGACTAGGAGCACACTTGCAGTCAATTACCACGTCCCAGCTGAGCAGTGGAAATCTGTAGTAATGAGCAGTGCTTCTTCAAACCAGACCGACTCCCTCACCTGTGATAAGCTGACCGTGTCCTAAAGCAGCTAATTCAAAAGTTATTAGGGCCCCACATGGAATCTAATGCACTGGCTGTGCTACAGCAAACAAAAATCCTATATTCCTTTAGAGCCTCCAGCCTGATGCCTTTGCTTATCCCTCTGACTAAACTTCCTTGCTCTCCCCATCAATCCTCGTTCTGCTGGGCTGGGGCTGAGGGCACCGTGCTGGAGGTGCCTCTGCAGGGTGGCCTGAGCATCTCTGATGAGCTCCCCTGGCACTTCCCACAGGAAAATCAGCCATTAGCCCCAGTGCCGCAGCCAAATTCCAATCTAGGTCATTACCAGCAGTTTAATTTCCCCCAGAGGCTTCATTTGGGCAGGGTTTTCATCACCCTCCTCTGAGCTGGTTAAGCTGCACATCGGTGGCAGAGGTTTCTTCCCACATTTGGCTGCTTGGCAGTGACAAAAGAGCTTCTCCAGGACAGGCAGACAGACAGACAGACTTTGCAGGAATCTTTGGCATCCCCTGGCACTCTGCACAGGGAAGTGTTCCTGCAGACAGAGCAGCCCATCCTTTGTGACACTGTCTGCACCTGAGCCTCCTGTGAGTGCTGGGGACACGGGACACAGCCCAGGGGATGTCCCTTGGAGGCTCTGTCCCACCCAGCTGCCACATTTATGAGGGTCAGGACCTTCCACACTGTCCCCATCCCTTCCCAAGGCCTTCCTGCCAGCTCCCCTGGCCCTGGGAGATGCAGGGTGAGCCCTAAAGTTGTTTTTAATCACAGTGTGTATTTTTGGAAGCTGCGTAGAATCCTTTGCCCTGCTGAACCTTGTGTCCTATTTCCCACAAACTGTTTCTCCAGCAGCAGCAGCCACCTTTTGACTCTGCCTGCTTAAGCAACCTGCAGTTTATGAGGTTTTTTGGTGCTTCAGGTAATGAATATGGGAAAGCAAAAGAAGCTGCCACCCCCTTGGAACCATGAGCCTCCAAAGAGAGCTCCCTCAACTGTTAGTTGTGGGCAGGCTCATAAATAATGCAGAGTGTTGCACTAGACAAAAGAGAGTTTTTTTGAGAGGTTTTTATTGCCACCATGGAACACAGGAGGCCGCTCTGCCTTGGCTGGAGTGTGCTGCTGTTGGCACAAGGTGTAATTAGGGGTGAAGCACAAAAGGATGAGAGCCAATCTAAGCCCTCTGTTGCTCCCTCCCTCCCTTCTCTCTGCCCTGCAATGTCTCATTTATTCCATGTGCTTTTTCACAAAGCCATGAGTTTCCAGGAGACTCATGCTAGGAAGAAGAATTCGACCTTGATCAAGACAGAAACCTTAATTTTTATTCTTCCTTATCCGAAACAAATTGAATCCCTCTGTCTGAGCTCACCTATTATTTGGGTTCCTGGATGCCTGGGAATCTGAAGTCAAATGGGATGGAATTATCCCACTCAGAGATTTGCAGGAACGTTTCTCTCCTCTGAGCTGATAAGTGGGGTCTGTTAAGGGACCTGATTATTCCTACGTAACTCACACAGTTGTTCCTACACAACTTTATCAGGCTTCTCAAAAATATCCCCCATTTTTGAGGCTGCACGAAGCAGACAAAGGCAAATATTTCATGGTTGCTTCTTTTGACACTGCACCTTGGACAATAATAGAAATAAATGAAATAGAAATAAAGAAAAACCCAGGATACACATGTTAAATATTCCCTGGAGATTCTGTCAGTGCCAATGACCAAGACTACAATCAGTGGAACAGCCTGGTATGCACAGCCTGTTCACAGCAAGGTTTTAGGGTTTCTTCCTCAAAGCAGCAGCACTGCTGCAAGCAAAGGTCACCAGATATAAAAGCGAGAAATGATCTCCAAATGTTCTACAGGGGACAGCTGTAGAGATGATTTTTGCAAACAACTTAGATTCATGGAATCACAAAAGGGCCTGGGTTGGAAGAGACCTTAGAGCTCATCTTGTTCCCCCCTGTCATGGGCAGGGACACCTTCCACTGCCCCAGGTTGCTCCAAGCCCTGTCCAGCCTGACCCTGGACACTTCCAGGCCTGGCTGCTGCTTTGTCCCTGTGGTTTTTCCTGGTCCAAGCCGATGGCTCCCACATGAGAAACTCAAGAAATTTCCTGATGACTTTAACTTGCACCCCTTGAGAAATTGCAGGAAGTCTCCTCTCTCCGATGAAGTTCTGGATCCTGCTGTGGTTGCCTTCAAGAATTGCTGTTAGGAAGAAAACAGGGGCACACCTGGGCAGAGGAATTCTTTTTGTTGAGGAAAATATCCCATGAAAATAGGTTTCCAAGAGAAAACAAGAAACATCGGGGCATTTTCCTCTTTAGTTGAAATAGGAAATGATATTCTGTGGAGAAATACGGGGTCGTGTTTTCCACACCAGCATGGAAATGTCCCGTTAGGCTGAAGCATTGCCACAACTGTGTAATTTACACTTGGAAATGCACATTTCACGTGCTCCTGGACCTGCTGGGAGATCAGTGGTGGGTTTTGTTCACGAAGGACTTGATGCTGCTTTGCAGGAGAGCGAGGGATGATGGAATCTTGCTGACCAAGGCTGCCCACCGTGAACATGTGGTGCTCGGGCACGATCCTGTCCCGGCACACCCAATCTGCATCTCCAGGAGACAGCCTGAAGGATGCACTGCTGAATGTTTCCATCTGCTGGCACAGGCAAGGCGGGATCAGGACAACCAGTTTGGTTTTGTAACGGGGATTTATGTGTTGTCTTGAGCCATTATTTGTGTCCAGAGTTACAAAACAAAGACATTTTTGTTCCAGCTGATTTCCACAATGGAGAGGGGTTAACTTCAGGGTGGAGGTTGCAGTGGAGATGGCTGGCTTTGAGCACAGCTGCTTCTTATTCAAGAAAGGACAATGGTCAGTTCAAGTATCCTGACTGGATGTGTGCTGCAGTGGGCTCCAGAGTCACAGAGTCACCTCAGGAGACTCAGGAAAAGGTTGACATCTCCTTTTCCCTACTCTCATTCCCTCATTTGCTCCTGAAGAATACCTACCTCTGTTGGTTTTTTTTGCTTGGTTTTGTGGTTTTTTTCCCATGCTAAATGCTGGGAAAGAACAGCTTGGCTAAATGAGAAATGATCCTTTTCCAGCAGAGGAAACTGGAACATCCTAACAACACAGGATGAAAGAGCAGCCTCAGTATCAAACAAAATATGGGCCTTTCTAACCCTCAGTTCCTTTGGGAAATCACTCCCCAGGGCCAGCACAGACTTCATGGCCTATTTCTGGTGCCAGAAGGTGAACACCCCAATAGTTGACATCATTTACACTCTGGAAGGCAGATTTTGTTGTTCAGAAGCACAGAACAAGTAAAAATTACTGTCTCTGAGTCAGCTGCATTAGTGAAGTCAAACCCTGTGTCGTGGTTTCATTGTGAACCAGACAGAAAAAAAAACTATCAATTTGGATTGCCAAAAGAAAAGGAATTTTGTAATCAAGAGCAAAGCAGGTTTAAACTTGAAAAGAACAGACTTTTATTAACTAATACAAAAAGGAAAGAAGGAGAAGAAAAAAACAACTAACAAACTCTTAGAATTAGAATGAAACCTTTCAAACATTCTTCCTCTATTACCAAAATTTCTCTCACTCTCATTAACAACATACAGAAATTACATTTAGAAACTTTCAGTCAGTTTTTCAATTCTAGAATAGTCTTTCCTCAATTCTTCTAGAGATTGGAGCATCTTTTACTCGCTATGGAACTAAAAACTGAAACAAAACAAGACAAAACAAACTTTTCATGA
>WAAG01025493.1:75081-159512 GCA_013390105.1 Tichodroma muraria
TTACCTGAGCCTTTGCCGGAAACCAAGAGAGCGATGATTCCCGGGTTTGCATTTAAAAAAGGTGTATCGTAAAAGGCGTACCCACGCTTTCATTGGTTTTATCAAATGTCAGTAATACACATTGGCCAATCACGGCCAAACTACTACACCCTGTCTCACAGGTATTTTGTAGGAGCACTCATTTTGAAGTGTTTTCCCAGCAGAGATGCTTCTCAAACCCATCCTCCTGTTCAGGGCTGCCTCTCCCAGCTGAATAAGGAAAGGGGAATTGCAGCTCCTTGTGCTTGGGAACGGGCTTTGACGTTCCCTGTCCACACCATTAAAGGCAGACCTGGTGAGTTCTGGTGCTGGTGGAAGCCACTGATTGCATCACCCCCTTTTAATGATTTCTCTGGAGGATGGGCTTGTCTCCTCCTGCAGGAGTGCAGATCTGTGAAGTGCAGGATCTGCAGGTTTCAGAGACTTTCCATCGCCATCACAGGTTCTGTGTGTGCCTTATTAACGTCTATCACCAGGACATATGGAAGAGCAGCTACACCAGTGCTCTTAGATCATCACTCAGAGATTAGAAGTGAGTAAAAAACTGCAAAGCATCCCCCATAAATATTCATTGGAATCGTTTATAATGCAGTCACTCTGAAGACAGCCAGGCATCATGGCTGGAGGTGCTGGATCGATTTTCTCCCACAGATACCGAGATTAAAACTGCTCCCTGAACCAGGCAAGGGATTTCTTTCGGAGAGGAAGTTCATGTGCAGCCAATCAGTCCTGTCTCTGATGAATTGAGCCTTTCAGGAAGTGCTGAATCACGAACCCAAAGGTGTTCCTGGAGATCTGCTTGATTTTATACCTTTATTTTCCTTCTGGAGCATTATTCATACCCACTTTGGAATTTCTTATCACACCTGGGGGAGACACACACTTAGAAAGAGCTGGAAACAGGGAAGGTTGGTCATTAGCTTGGGAGGGGACTGAGGTGAAATCAGGTCTTTGAATGATTCAGTGACTGAGGCAAGGAGTTGAACAGGACCCCATCCTCATTAGGGCACTGACTCTAGCAAAACAAAATTCTCCTTTTTTCCGGCTCTGTTCTCTACATCTATTCCGAGCTCAGACACATCCGTCATTAATTAATATTTCTAGAGACAATAGAAAGACTAAGAAGCCACTCTGGTGATGTAAACTGGACATGTAGAGCAGTTTGCTCAGTGATCTTATTCCCCACACAGCAGCTGCCCTCTCCAAAAATTCCTTTTAATGCAGGCAACAGTAGGGCATAACCTGGGAGCAAGGCAATGAAAAGAGTGAAAATACCCCACAGGATTTTTAACAACCTGTAACCTTTCAATATTTTGTTTTGCCAGCATCACCTGTAACTCTGTCTGGAGAGGGGATTGGGAAGGGACTGGACGTGCTGCCCTAAACTCAGTGAGAGGAGGGATTGGATGGGTGGGATGAGGGCACAGGGGGACAGGGACAGCTCAGTGCAGGCATCTCCCACCATCTGCTGGTGCTGTCCCCACCCCCACCAGGGCTCCCTTCCCCTCCCAGCTCAGCGTCTGTTGTCACCCACCCCCCGGGTGACAGCCGAACCGTGCCTGACAGCAGGGATGGTTTGTTCCCCACCTCCTCCACAAGCCCTTCCCTTTGTCCTCTTTTCAGCAGTTCTGGCTCCTGCCAGCAGATTATGCTGACAATCTCGTGTGGAAAGGAAATTAGAAATGCACCGGCGTTCCTCACACGAGCAGAGCCACGGCTTGAATGGGAGCATTAATTCAGATTAAAACTGAATCACTCAACAATTCATCTTTTCTTCAGTGCCTCTGTGTGTGTGTGCGCTGTGTGTACGACAGGGATGTTATTGTCTCAGGTCTCTGATATGACCTATCTGATTAATGGAGTGACACAGCCTGCCAATATCATTCCTACAACTAAATCAGTGTCACCTGCAGGTCCCCAAGGAGAGGCAACGTGCTCCAGAAAGCCTAAGGAAGCAAAGCTGGTTTCCAGGCTCTGCCTCTCAACTCTGTGACAGCTCAGCCTGGCTCCTAAACTGGCTGTTTCTCAAGCAAGCTCTGCTTCCTGAGCTGCAGGAACATCCTGGAGCATCCCCATCCCAGAAAAACAAGTGAAGGGCAGGTTTTGAGTTGTCTTCAGGGATGCTGCCTTTCCCATTCTCACATCACCTCCAGCTCCCACCGTTTTCCCTCCATGAAGTAGAACTACTGTGAAAGCCACGGAAAGGAATTAAAAGGTTTAATTTCTAAAGCTTTATGTGATCTTGGTGTAGGAAAAAAAAAACAACAACAACAAAACAAAAAAAAAAGCCATATGGAAAGAACAGCTGCCAAGTAAAATTTCACCCTGAATGGAGAATATACGAAATTTCCTGGCGTGGGTGAAAATGAAGTATCAGAGGTTGGAGTTTGGAAAGGTCAGAAGGGAGTAACCCTTAAAAAAAGCATATAAATCTCTCTTAGTGAATTCTCCTGGAGGGTGCTGGTGGTGAGGGCAGAAGTGCTCTCAGGTTCCCAAGGTCCAAGTGACCTGCAATGACACAGAAAGAGGAACAGCCCCACGGTGTCCTCTCCAATATGTGACAGTGCCAGTGCCACCCAGCCAGGAGCAAAAACTGAGACAAACAGCAAATCCAGGCCTTCAAACTGATTACTCAGAATGACAAAATCCCAACACAAGCTCAGGACTCGCTTCAGATTTTCTATTCCAAACCGTTGCGTTTGCTTTGCTGTTCCATTGGCGCCCCACAGAGTCCCACCAAAGTCAACAACAACAGAAGAATTACACTCAGTGTGCCAGGTTCGTTTTTAGAAAGCAGCATAATTAGAAATAAATTAAATAAGATCGGCTGGGGGGACGCTTCCTGTTGTCCATGTGTCATTAAGAGGAGCAATCACATGGTCCTGCAGGCAGAGAAAACCAGGGGGATGAGAAGACAAGGACACAACCAGAAAAGACAGTACCCAGAGGAAATGACAGAAAATCCATCTGTTTGCTGCCTGTTGGAGTCCACCTGGAAGACTGGTTTCTGTGATGTGAGGTTTAGCTTCTTTTTCCAAGTAAATAAAGTTTCTCTAGCAGAATTCCAGCTGCAGTCAGGGCAGCACAAAGTCCCCTCTGCCCAGGTGCTCTTCCTGACCTTTGCTCCTTCAAGGTTAAATGAGAACTGATCCATTCCCTAGTCCACCTTCCCAGCTTTCTGAGGCCGTTCCCATCCAAGGATTTATCATTTATCCACAGATCTCTTCCCCTGCACTAATTTATTGACCGATTTTTAGCGTGGCTGAATGTGCCATCCACAAAATCCTGCAGCGACGAGTTCCTCACTTCAAAGATATCCTGTGCCAGAAAAAAATTGCCTTCCATTTGTTTCAAAATATTTTGGGCCTGTTTTGTGGGAGGCCTGCAGCTTCCTGCATAATGAGAAGGAAAGAAGCCTCATTCCTTGTTCAGCCCCTCGGTGAGGGAGCTGTTTTGGGCTTTCAGACCTCGCCACTGCCTTTCTGTGTGTGCTTTGTCGTGTTCCCCTCCATCTCAGGGGAACCCGAGCTATGCACAGCTTTCAAGGAGTCTGAGCAGTGCTTAATTACATTTCCGGCTATGTTCTCTTGCCTAATAATTTCTAAAATTCTCTGTACCTTCTGACTCATTCCCACCGAGCCCTGAGCTATTGTTTCCATGGTGCTGTTCAAAGCAAGCCCCAAATCTCTCCCCTGAATGCTAATAGCTAATCTGCAGCTCATCACTGTGGAGGTTATAATTAATGTTGTTTTTTCACAGTGGTCATTATCCTGCATTTCTTAATATGTGAATTTCATCTTCTGTTTTATCCCCCACTCTCTCAGAACCACGAGAAGCTTCTGCAGCTCCTTCATTTTGGCTTCTTCTGTCCTGAACAAACTCATTTTGCCAGGAAATGGAATTGCTCCAGCTCTTTGCATGTTTTTTGTGAACCCTGACTGACAGCCCCAGGCTCTGCAGGGTGACACCACTGTTGAGCTTTTACCCACTAAATAAATCACTGAAGGATCTTCTCTCTTATCCCTTCAGCTTATTTTTCTTAAGAACCTTTAGGGAGAGAACTTGTTAAAACCTCTTGGGAACCCCAGATTATTGCAGCCACCAGACCACCCCTATGGACACCCTGATTTCTCAGGAAATATTTTTGAGGCACAGCTTCTCTCTGCCAAGCCCTGTTCTTTCCTGTTTTACCATCCGTATCCCAGTCTTTTAATTCTGTTCTTTATCATAGCTTTTGTTCCTTTCACCCTAAAGTCCTGCAGGCTTTCCAGACTCCCCTTCCCTTCAGCCTTTAAAAAATCAGTGCATCAGTTGCAGCCTTTGCCACCTCTGTGCTGCTGCTGCTGCTGAAAACCTCAGATTTTCACCCTCCCCATTAACAGCAATTTCAGATCTGAGTTCCGTTAGAACCCATGAGCGAAGCCCATCTGCTCCTGGCAATTTTATATTTTTCATCTCTCTGATTCATCCCCAGACCCTTCCCACCAGCAGTTCAGCTCTTCTGCCTTGTCCCTCCCACAAAAAGGCTCTGGTGAGGAGCCCTGCTTGAACCCCAGAGCTGGGAACACTGGGGTCCATAATTACCTTCCCAATTAATCTTCCACGACCCTTTCCTGGCCTCCAGACCCCCAGGAAGGCTCCGGCTGTGCTCGGGGAAATTTGTATTATTATTGTGTTATTATTTTAATGGCTTCAGCAAGCTGATCTTCCAAATCTATCTGAGATTTGCCACGTGCCATGTCTGCTTTTTGCTTTCTTGAAAGTGGCTGCTCTTGTTCCCCTTTTCCTCACACAGTTTCCATTTTTCACCCTTCCCTGAGATAACGTGAACGCACAGGGTGGATTGAACTCATTTTATACCACAAAAAGGTATAAAATTCAGGTGAATCTGTGATTTTATCAGGGCTTTAGCAAAGTTCAGACTGCTTTAACAAAGAGCTGGGGCTGTCAGAGATGCTGCTGCTGCTGCTGGTGAATGTCCAAGTCTCCAGTGTACCTCTCACCCTTTGGAGCAGGAGCCTGGAGCTTGGTGGGTGTGTGGCGGATGAAAACACCATCCATGAGGAGTGAACTCTCTCCGAAAAGGGCAGCAGGATGGTGGTAATTAATGCACTGGTGGTGGGAGCTTTATCTCTGCCTGAATTGCAGCTGGAAACTGCTGGAGACAGGGATGGATGGACAGAGCACGGGGATAATGGAAAGCACAGCCAGACAGGGAATGTGAGGATGAAAAAGGGATGCCAAAGGGGGCTTTCTGCACGTCCCCAGGGTGATTTTAAAAAAAAAAAAAAGGCTCCCTCTCTCAGCCCTATTCAAATCTGCCATTATGCAGAAATCCTTTTATGTACCATTAAAATTCAGCCAGTTCTGCTCAAAGCAGAGCTGCCCTTTAACGGGATCCATCAATACTCCGAAAAGACAGGAGCTGAAATGAATATAATTTCTAACAGAAATCATTATAATTCTAAACAAAGAAATCTTTTTAAGTACAGAAAGAGCAGGATAGACAGAGGGAAAAAAGGAGAAAAATGTAATTACATTCGTAAAAACTCTGTTATTAGGGAACTAGTACAGCTAGAGTTCATCTTTTGTCCTTGAATTAAAAAGGTGGGCATGGCCAATCCACAAAACTAAACTCTCCTTTACCTTGCAGTTATATATAAAATATTCTTCATATTTCAAGGTGCCCTTTTGATTTGGGGAGGCGGGGGTATGTGTGGCTTAAAAATAAATATATTTCAATCCTTTCTCAAGGTCTAACCTTTCAGAACATGCCCAAAAGTCAATGGGGAGAAGAGCACTCTGAAACAGGCATGGAAAACAAGGAGAAAAGAGCAACATGCCACTTAAATGTTGGAATAAAATCTATTCTTTCCAGCCATTTCCTTAAATTAATGGGGGAGGGCTGATGCTGTTGTTTAGAAGAATGAAGGAGTTGGCATTTTGTGAATAATGAGGTAGTCCCAGGTGGCAGGAAAGTGTCCTTACACATCTCAGTCTTCACATCCTGTTCTGTCATCCTCCTTTTAAATGCCGTGCTCCAGTCTTGGGGCTCTTTTGGGAATACCCAGCTTTAATCCAGGGTCTCTCCTTCTGGCAAAGACTTCCAGAGCAACTCTGAAGTCACCCAAAGCAGTGTGATGAACACCAGAACTGGCTTTGGAGAGGATGTACCATGAGGGCAAGCCCAGCTCCTCCCTGTGCTCCTGTGGCAGGGAAATCTGGGAACGAGATTTTATGGTCCACATACAGCCCCAGCTCCACAAAGGAGGGCAGGATTTCGATATTTTACTCACACACCTGAATTTAGTTGATTTAAGGCTACCCAAACCCAGCTTTATTCAGCTTGGATGTGAATTTTCTGGATGAAAACCACAAAACTCTCCCAAACTTCCGAATCTGCTTTGTGCAGGCAAAGCAACTGCAACACAGAGCAGGGATAATGCACAAATGCCCTTCTGTGACCTTCTGTGAGCATTTAATGTGTCATTAATGAACCTGAGTGTTGGGAAAGGAGGCAGAAACTCCCGAATCTGCTGGCCAGCCCTTTTTTTTTCTAAGCCCACCTCAGAGGAGTCATTCCTGACTGTGGTATTTGGTGATATGGGGAGTGAGACCAGCCTGGCCTGTTGTCTCCTCTTCCACCTGAGTTTAGTTGTTATTTACTAGAGCATGAAACAGCCACATTATGCCATGGCAGAGGAGCAGAAAATATTTCAGTGATAGGTTTCCTGAAGCTAATTTTATCCAAATAAGAGCTGTGCTGTGGGTGCCTGACCACACGCTCTGCACAGCAGCTATGCCAGGATCTAAGTGGAGGTTACCATGTTCCAGGTGAAAAACCATCATCATCCACTCAAAAATGTGAGCAGATAATGAGCAGCTCTGAAGTGGATAATTTGACTTGATTCAGAGGTGGCTCAGCACCAGACAAAACTGATCCAGATCTCTTTCTAATTAATCTAAACCCTACCCCTGGCCTAATTTTACGAGGGCTAGGGGCAGAAGAAATGGGATGAAAGACAGCATTGCCACTCATTAATTTCAAACTCCTGACTTAAGCCTCCATTTTCCCCTCCATGAGGCTTTTGTGAGCATTTTTCATAAGGAGAAGCTGATGAAAAAAAAATAAAAATTGTGTATTTTAACAAAATTTCATGGCACACGTTAAACAGGAAGGAAAGGGGATTCTGGTGCCCATTGCACACAGATGAAATTTATAAACCAATAAGACTAATTTAATTCCAAAACAAATCAATACTGGGAAATGTTACCAAAGCACCACTTGTTGGCTTTCCATTTGTTTGTGGACACGTTTCTGGAATAATAATGGCAAGTCATTACTCAGACACTGCTTGGTGGCTACAGAGGCTCTGAAAGCCATGGGCTGCTTTCCTCTGGCAGTGAAAAGAATGTTCCTCACTCAGAAGTTGCCATCAGGATGAGATCCCCCTAAGAACTGAAAACTTTAGGCCTTCTGGGTGGGATCTGCAAGAAATATCTATTGTAGATGTAATTCAGTCATCATAAAATCAGTGGGAAGTTCAGCAAACACAGCACAATCATGTCAGCCCTCAGGGCCGGGCAGGAACCCCAATTTATTTGGTATTTAAATGAAACTTTACAGCATGAAAAAGGCACAGGATCCCTCCAGCACCTCTGGCTGTACAGATCCCAGGAACATCCCCCAAGACTCTCTGCAGCAGCCAGGCAGAGATTGAGCCACAGCTCAGCCCTGTAAGGTTTTGTGGATATTATTATCATTACTCTTTTTTTAAAGATTGGCTTTTCTGCATGAAGAAATTGAATCCTGTCTACTTATTACTGCAACAGGAGCTCTCTGCTCCTGGTGGAGCATTTCCCATGGAACCCAGAGGGCCCCTGCGTGTCTGGGGGCCAGAGGGCCCAGGGGGCTGTTGTATTGCTGACAAATAATTGCAGTGTGGCTGTTTAACATTTGCAGCACATCAGCAGCAGCGTTTGGAGGGGCAGCCTGGAGGTCTGGAGCTGTCAAGACAGATAATGGCCTAGCACACTGCTGGCTAATAATAACACTGGGCCCCACTGCTCCCTGTGCAAGTGTGAACTCCACAGGTCTTTTTCCCTGGTTTTCGCCCTCTCCGCAGCTGTTGATGTTACATTTTGCAAGGGACATCTCCAGCAGATCCAGCCTGTGACCTTCAGACTGCACAACCTCACCCCTGCAGCAGCCACTCATCGGAGTTTCACCAGCACGAGGCACAGGGGCAAAGAACCACCCCAAAACCACCCCAGAACCACTCCAAAAACACCCCAAAACCACTCCAGAAACACCCCAAAACCACTCCAAAACAGGACCCAGGGCTGACATGGCCACTGGCGAGTGGCTGCCCACCCTGGGGGTGACTGTCACTCCTCAAGCATCCCACAGTGCCAAGCCAGTCCTGGTCCATCGTTGTGTCCAGCTCTTTTTCTGTGCACACCTAAGGGCTCTGCACGGAGCGATGCGGGGAGAAGATACTGCTTGGAGGTACCAAATTTTACCTTTCTTAGAGGGTTTATTTCTCCTGCCAGCTGCAGAAATGGTTTAAGGGTCCTAAAGAGGGGGTGCTGGCACTTCCCAGGCTCCCCAGGGAATGGGCCCAGCCCCGAGGCTGCCAGAGCTCCAGGAGTGTTTGGGCAGCGCTCCAGGGATGCCCAGGGTGGGTTTTTTAGGGGGTCTGTGCAGGGTCAGGGATTGGACTGGATGATCCCTGTGGGTCCCTTCCAGCTCAGGATATTCAGTGATACTATGAATGCTCAGAAAGAAAGGGTTTGGTGTCACCCTACTGTGCCAGGGGTGAATTATCAGGTGGAACTTTTCACTCTGTAAAAATAAAAAGGAGAAAAAAGCATCAAGTTCAACACACAAAGCAAACAGCTCAGCCTCCACCGAACACAGTGAGGAAAAAATCTTGTGTGAACAGCTGTCCTGTGGCATTATCCAAGCTGCAGCTGACTCAGAGTGAATGCGGCCTCTCTATTTGTATTTGGAGACACCTTCAGTGCTGGAGAAGAAAGAACGTAAAACATAAAGGACTGTGCCCAATTAAAACCGCTTTCAAAACCTCAGCAAAATGTAAACATGTTCAGCATGGTAAATCAAAAGAGAAAAAAATGCTTATTTTTTTAAAAAACCACTATCTTTAGCTTCACTCACCTTGATCCAAATGCAGCATGAGGATTTTATTGTGCCTTAACCATGCCTGAAAGCATGGAAAATTACAATTCAGACACCAGTCACATCCTGTAGCTAAAAAAACAGGGAGCTATGAGTGAAGTACAAAGAACCCAACAGCACAGGGATAAAGAAGATAAATCAACTCAAGGACCTGTGTTCAAACTGCTGTGAAGTGAAATGGGTTTCATCTCAATCTGAAACTCAGACTGTAAAGGTACAGCAAGGAGGGAATAGCAGGACTGAGTGTAAAACTTCCCACTGAGGGAACAACTGGCTTGGGGGAGTTGAAGGTAAACAACATCCCTCATCATCCACCTGGGAAAGGGCCTGGCTTTGTGCCACTGCAGTCCAGGTCCAATTTATGGCAAATCAGGACATTTCCATTGTCCAGTTAGGTCCAAGTGTTGGAGAATTGGAGGTTTCAGTGGAAATATGAGGTTTCCCCTCTGCCTAGAGGGTAGAGAGAGGGAGGAATAAACAACAGCTGCAACAGTGATAAGGGGACAATGTCCTGGGTCAGTTTTCTTCTCCATCCGTTTTTGTCCCAAATACAGGTATGGTTCAGGTCTCCCGGAAGGGCACAGGGGACTGAGCCAAACTTTGGAAGTGCCCCCAAAACTTGGGGATATGCTACCAAAACCAGCTGATGGTTTTTCCTATCCATTTCCTAGGAGGCTAAAGTGGAAGATTGTGGTGTCGTTTCCTAACTTGCACCAAGGCTCTCCAGCGGCACGGAACTGAAGGAAGCAATACTGGCAGATAAATAAAGAGTTAGTGATTAATTAATTGTGGCTCATGATATCTGTGTCCTCCCACTGCCCAGGCTTTGAAATTTCAGCTGGGAAACTAACCCTACTGCTACCACAGGGCCTGCAAATCATACTTTATCAGGCTTTATCTTTCTGATCAAACTCATCTTTCAACTGCAAAAGAAAAAACCCAAAACCACACTTCATCCAAATCCCCAAATACTGCCCATCAATTTAAGTCCTATTCCTGTATTTTCCCTGATCACTGGACTTAATTTATGCTGAGGACTTCATGTTTGATTTTGATCAAGTCACTTACCTTCTCAAGAGGGAAATTCATCTGCCCTACCTCCAGCTAGCTGTCTGGTCCAAGCTTTCTGCAGAGGTTCCCAGTGTTGTCAGAGAGAGCCAGAGCTCCCCAGAGGATGCTCCATCTTCTCCTGGCAGAGGGGCCCAGGTCTCTGCCTTGGTGATCATTAATCCTCGATCTGTGCTCTGCTGCTTGCCCAGCAGGACACATCTGATCCAGATCAGGAGTGATTTATGCTGGCCTTGTGCACAGATAAACTCAGAGCCAGCAGAGCAGGGCAGCTGTGAAACGAGGGTAACTCTTTCCCCTCCTTCATTCTTTTGCCTGCTCTGTACATTTGCATTTCAGTCCTGCAGATATTTATCCACGTTTAATTGTGGGCAGGTTCATGAAAATAAGCAAGGCACTGATTTCCTGCAGGACTGGGGCTCAGGATTGCCAACTTCCAGGTGAAGGGCTGATGCCCCTTGTGCAACAAGCACTGTGTGATTCCAGCTGAGCCTTCCAGGCCCCAAAGTATGAAATCCTTGTCACCAAGCTCAGCACCAGCTGACAATCAAACCTCTGGGATGCAGGAATAGGTGCCCTCAGCTTCCCCAATTTGCCTCCACAGACTGAAATGAATTCAGCACAGCCTCCCCTCAGTGATCCAAACTTGAAATCAAATCCTGGGTTTTATCAGGGGGATGCTTGCCAAAGCACACAGCAGAATGCCTCTGATCCATCCAGAAGGATCAGCCAGATCCAGGGCATGTGGCAAGGAGAAACTTCTCAGAAGCATTTGGGCTTGGAAAGCATCCCCAGGCAATTAAAGCCTGTGTGAACCCGAGTTTTGCTCCTGCTTGCTTGCAGAGTTAAAGCATTTCCTTAAAAAGAAAACAAAACCAAATAGGCCTCAGCAGCTTAATGAGGATTTTATTATCCTACCTCTTATTTACTGGTATGGAAATGCTCAGCTCGTGCTGTTAAATAGCAGCCTGTTTCTTTCTCCATTTTCTTGGGCTTTTAGCTAATCAACTTGAAAATGCACTTGCCATTAATCTGATAACCACCATTTCCTTCAGCAATGCTCAAACCCTGGCGTTCAGGTTAATGTTATTTGAAGATGAGATCTGATCCATTTGTTGCATCTTTTTAATTATGAAAGGCAATCTAGGTATAATTATCCCATTTTCTGAGCTTAAGATGAGTTCACTGTTCACCCTGGCCAACTCTCAGCCTGGTTTTCTGCATCAATCTCTTCCCAGTTTAGATGATTAAGTGACCAGATTGCTTTGGACTTTCATTTTTTGGTTCCTTTCATGGAAACCCCAGGAGCCCTAAGCATTTTAATGCCCTGTGTATACACAAACCTCAACAGGAGAATGGGCACATCTCAGTGTAAAAACAAGTGTCAGAAATCAGTTTGTTGGCAAAACATTGGGAAATATTTGCCTGTAACCCCTAAGCACCATCTGAGAGCACTGATAATTCCCATCAGGATGTTCAGGTGCACTTGTGGACTGCAGGGGAGCTTAAGCTCTGCCTCTGGCAGCTGCCTGCTCTCAGGGAACAGCAGGGTTCAGGCTCGGAGCTCTGGTTTGTTCTCCAAGTCCAGACAGCTCCTTTTGGGGTGAACAGGAGCTGTGGCTAACAGGAAACGTGGCTGTGTTGCCCAGGCAGCCTCAAAGATGGGAGGAGAAAATTTGCTTGAGGTGCACACCATTTCAGGTCATTCCTGAAGAATGGTTTTCAGGGAGCATCCCGGTCAAAAGAAGTCTCAGATTGTCTACAAGGTGTGGAGAAAAAAAAAGGGGATTAAAGACCTTCTGGCAGCCAGGTCTGTCCTCAGCACATCACCTTGACAGAATTGTAGGTGCCACAAGTTGCCTGGGAGGGTAGCTCTTTGTTCTGAGCTGGCTCCTGTCAGATCAGCTTCTCTGGGTGTTCCAAGAGGAAAAAATCCAAATCCTGAGCACATAGAAATGAGACTGGTGAATGGCAGAGGCCAGGTGCAATGCCTGTGTACAGGCCTGCTGTTCTGCAAGGCTTGATTTGATTTGTTTTCCTGATGTCCCCTCTGGTGACAAAGGAGGAGAGCACAAAATTAATGCCCAGCTCCAGAGCAACCTGGGAATGACAGGGAAAGGATCAGCCAAGGAAACTGCTGAGGGCTCTGCTGCTGGGGCTGGGGATGTAGCATTAAATACTGCCCTTCAAAATTCCAGTTTCCACAGAAACCTGGACATTCCATGGGATCTGCAGGGACATCTTTAGCCCACTCTTCACAAAATACATCTTTGTCTTCAGCTGCCATAACCCTGGGAGATTCATCAGCACGGCTGGGTTCTAAAAAGGCATCAAATCACACAATACATGGGGATAGTCAGCTTCCTCTTACCTGCATTTTAAAGCAATTTTCTCATCCTTAAATAATCTACACATGTTAATTAGAGGCTAGTAAAGTAGTTTAAATGGTGTGAAATTAGAGTGAGTTATTCATGTCATTTCTTAGCCGCAGTAGTAGCAGATAATGTTTTTGTTTGGGGGTAAAAAAAAAAAGACTTAAATAATGAGAAGATGGAAATTCTTATTAATTTGTTTGCTCAGGAATAGAAGCTTTTTTTTTCTGGTGAACAGGGCTTCAGTTTAGAAGAGCTCTTCAGCTGAGAAACAAACAGCCACTCATTTAGGCAGAACATGTTGACCGATCTTTAATCACTGAGTGGCCTCAAACCACTTCCAGAGATAACAGGGATGCAAAAATAGCTTTTTGCAGGCTACACAGCCCATGTCCTCTGCCCATGGCAAAATGTTCCCTGCAGCAGGAAAAGTAATTTAGAGGAACATTACAAGTTTGCCATTCTTTAAGAAGCCTTTTTGCAGCGAGAGGAACAGATGGGTCCATTCGTCCTCGGGAGCAGAGGCCACTCTGGGTGATGCTCTTGGAACACAAACCTGCACGAGTGGCCTGTGATTTATTTGACTCTCTCCGAGAACAGCTCCACACTTGGATCTTTCTCTCTCCCAACCCGGGGCTGCACCAGTCGTAGGGGCGAAGATGAAAGGCAGAATTTAAAAATACTAGTTTAGCAGGTTTTGACTGGGAGCAACTTTGTTAAAGCAAAATTAATAAGACTTGGATAGAAAGCTAATTAGCAGAAAGGCAATTAAGCTATCCCAACAGGAGCCATCTTCAGTGCCTCAGCCGGAACGTGCTGTTCTCTCCCACCAGGTAGAGCAGTTCCAGTGTCATCCAAAGTGTTCAGCTAAAGAAAGCACAACCTCATTTATCTGTTTGAAAACAAATTTAAAACTCAACAGGGAAAATATATCAAGAAAGTGAATAGAGAGGAGTAGAAATTCAGTAATAAGAGCTGAATAAATGCAATGAAGAGGCTGCATCTGCATTTGTCTACATGGGCCCAACAGTGGCACTTTATATCCTGAAGATGCTGTAAATCTCTTTACCCACCTACAAGGAAATCACCTTCTTCTAAATGTCAGAGATGGCATTCACTGCTTTTATAATTTATATGTGCCTGCAGGCCAGATCCCAGGAAGAGTCTCCGTCCTTTCCCTCACCTCCCAAAGATTCTATGCAGGGAGAGATTTCAGCCTGGTGAAGGCTCAACAGTGCAAACACAGGAGACAGAATAAGAAAGGATGCACAGAGCTTTTCCGAAATGCAGGGAAATGCAGGAGCCATGTAAAAAAGCACCTGGAGATATGAAATTTGAGTGCAAGCACCAGCCCAGGGCTGTAACTCAGCCATGCTCACTTGGTGCCTCGCCATGAACGTGGAGCAGCCCCCACTTTCCATTAAAGGGTTGAATTCCTTTGCTTTTCCGCAGGACAGGAGTTTGTTTAGCAGGGCATTGCTCAAGAGTAGATGGCATATGGGGAGTTCACAGCCTGGTGTAGCCCATAATAATCTGTTCATGTTCCTGTCTCCAAAGTCAATGGCAAACACAGCAACAGCTCCAGTTTCAACTCCCAGTTTAGTGCCCTACTCGCTAGACCACAAAATTGTTTTTTATATAGACGGACACATAAAGACATGGATGGATGGCTCAAAGCCTGCTTTTATTGCCATATGGACACCTAAAAATTAGCATGTTAAAATGCAAAGGACTTTATCTGCTGCATATTAATGAGTTCCAATCTCCTACAATGAGGCAATAATGAAATGACCTATAAAAGCAGTTAACATGAGTGGAAGTGAGATCAAACAGAGCTTTGCTGCTGAAAACCCTCCTCTGACTACAGAGGAGCCTACATCTCATCAGAAACTGCCTGCCCTTTACAGCACAGCCATCTCAAATATGATGGAACCATTCCTGGGGTCAAATATCCAACAGAGTGCTGTCCATACCCCTAAAATCCTGAGCGGCTTTCAACCACCTCATCCTGCAAAACTCCTGCACCTTCAGTGGAAACCTCCCAGCACTGTCAGAAGCAGGTCAGACCTGGCCCCTCTGAGTGTGTGGATTGACATCCTCAAGGAATTCATCTTAAATACCCACAGAGGGTCTTTTTCCCACCCCCAACCTGCTGAGACTGGTGAATTCCCTTTGGGTTTGGGTGTTCTTACACCACCAAGGCACACCCTGCGCTGCAGATACTCCCTGGGACAAGGGAAGCAGGGAAGCTGCAAAGCCCCACTGAGCTCCCAGCAGGAGGGATGGAACATATGTCTGCAACAACATGAAACGCTCTGGGTCAAGCTCTCAGCAGGAGAACTCCCACAGATTCCCAGAAACCACAAACATGATCTTCACGCCTTGCCAGGCGCTCCAAATACGTGATTCACTGGGGGGGAGGGAATAACTTCAGATTCGCCTTGTCCTCGTTTTCCCTCTGTTTATTTCAGCTGATCAGTGAGACAAACATGGCAGAGAACGTCCCTGTCATGCTCTAAGTCCTTGTCCAAGGACATGAAGAAGTGGCCAAAAACCCTGGTGGGTGCTTGGAGAACCGACCGTGCAGGACACACGAGGCTGCCGCTCCAATTGCACAAGAAGTGCTTTGATGTCTGGAACCCTCAAGGACGGAGCAGCCACAAGTTGGAGAGAGTTACACCAAGTTCCAAGGGCAACCTGAAACTTTGAAATTGATTTCCCTGGAAATTTGGATCCATCAACATTTCCAGTGAAATTAAGAGTCCATAGGATTCTGCTAGAAGGGAAGATCGCAGGCAAATCCACAGACACTGACTACTTTTTCCCCCCCTAATTAATATAATTCTTTTCTTCTTCAAAGTGTTCGGCCATTTTCTTACAAACTCAGACAGGGGACACTTTGATCTGAAGAATAAGGTGGTTCAGATCTCTGCTAATTAGCAGCTGTCCTTACAGATTTTGGCAATGCGTTTGATGGAAAATTGTATTATAATCTGTCCCTGCCTTACTCTGTGCTTAGGATGGGAACAGCACAGAGCATTTATTTGACATGATGGGATGTATCATGTAGACATCAGTGTTGTACATTTTGAAACAAAAAAAAAAATTATATGAAGATTGATATGATGAGATATGAAAGTGAAAATAAAAAATCCAAACAACAAAGATTGTAATAATTGGTTGGTCACCTAGAAGGAAGATCTTGCTACGACCAAGAATAACACTTTTAAAACATAACATTTAAAAATAATGTTCGTAATAATATTAATGGGAAATGCAGCTAATTTTCATGTAATTTTGTTAACTTTTTTCTGCTGGTAGTAAAACATTTTTGGGAGGGTTTGATGCAGGGACCCACTCTCTTGCTGACATGAGGAAGGGTTTCTACTGTACAAAAAGCCCTTTAAGGGAAGTACCTGACTTCCAGCTCCACCCCACAGCACTATTTAAACCAGCCAGGTGGGCCAGACTGGTTTAAATGGGATGAAAGTCTCAGGAGCTGCTGTACCACAAGGGTTTCTCAGCTGTGTGGAGGCACCTGGAAAGAAAAAGGTACTGCTGGGGGTATGGGGGTGAAAACATGGTGGGTGTTGAAATGTTTTGTCTTTTGGAGACTCTGAATTGCATTAAAGGATGGAGTTGAGCACCCAGTGGTGTCTTGGAGGGGCATTGTGGTGAAAAGATTGTGGGGGTTGAAGCATTTTGTCTTTTGGAGACTCTGAAACGCATCCAAGGATGGAGTTGGTGACCCAGGTGTTTTGGAGGAGAGAAGTGAGAGATTTCTGGAGTGGGGCCCCGTTTGCTTCAGAGCTTGGGCTCTGTCTGGTGGATCAGTTGTGCCTTTTGGTCCTGCAGTGCCTCATCCCCAGTGCTGCTGAGCAGTTTCTGTCCTTGGGGTGTTGGGATGGAGGCTGGGCTCTGGCATCCACCAAAAACCAGAGCTGAAATGCAGCATTCTGCTTTTCCTGGCCTGTAGCCTTGAGTAGGACGTTGTGGTTTTCTCCTTTCATTTCACTCTTGATGAAATATCCATCCCAGTATGTTACTTTGTGTATTAAAAATATGCTTTAAATGCCTAGCACTGGTTCTAGCAGTTGTCTGCCGTATTTTTGTTTTAAGATGCTTAAAGTATGAATAATGAGGACAGAAGGAGTGGGTCAGGGGATCAGGCATTACGTATCCAGAAGAAACAGGAAGGAGTAGCATTTGGAAAACAAAATTATTTCCTTGATTGAACTCTTGACATGGATGAGAATTAACTTTGCCAAACCCAGATGGTGCTGCAAGGAACAGTGAAGTTAATTCTTCCTCTTGCTGAAGTGCAGTGTAACCTATTTGTCCTTTCTCTCTCCTCGTTATGTGGTGATGAGATCAAAGCTGACATCTGGCTGCAGTTTTGCTGAAACTGGGCAAGTGATATTCTCTGTTGAATTCATAAAGAGAAAATATATTTGGAAAGGGAAAAGCTACTGGGGCTGCCTCCCAAAAGTCTGAGTGTTCAGCAAGTATCTGGTGTGCTGTAATATCTGCTGCTGCTTTGTGCTAAAAGGTAATGGATTAAACATTAATGTTATAAACCAAATTTATCATCTCAGCCTTGTTGCTACATTAATCTACAGGGCCATTTTCATGCTGCTGTGGTATTTACATCTGTGAAAAGGGATTATAAAACACAATTGTAGTTCAGAGTGACACAGAGCCTGGTGTGCTCCAGTGGCAGAGGGTGGAGGCTCCTCTGGCTGCTGCTCCTCCTCCAGTGCAGGCTGACCTGCAGCACACTGAACTCTTGGGGCTGCAGCCCAATGTGTGTCTGTTCCTCTTGATGGATGGGTTGTGCCCAGCGGTGTTAAACACCACTTAAAAATGTGTAAAAGGAAGAGAATCAAGTCCACAGTGGACCAGAAAAGCTTCTAAAATAATTTTCCTTTTAAAAAATTATTCTTTTTTCATCCTCCAAATGAAGTGAAGGGGTCTTGTTCTGGTGCATAGCCCAGGGCTGGCAGGAGTTGTTTCCCCTTGTGCTGTACAGGGCAAAGCTCTGATTTGTCCCTTTCATTCCATTTAATTTTCATAGCTGCACTTAAATGCAGCTGTCTAAATACAAGGTGACAGTGCCTCCTAGGAACTGAGCAAGTAGCATATTTCTGAATTTTAACTACTTGGTGTTCAATACCACTTTGGGATGCGCCGTGTCCTCGGTGAGGGGAGCATTTATAGAAGTGAAATTCACGTTTTTCCAGTTTTTGAGCAACACCTTTCTCCCAGTGGCATCTTGTGACTGTAAATGCTGTGGGTACTCAGTGCCTGGAGTTCCAGTGTGAAAAGTGAAGTATTTTGGCCTTCCCCAAGTCACTTGAGATGGCTGAGAAATGCTCTGTACCTGCAATGACAGATTTGATGTTCTCACAATTTCCACCTGAATTTCATTTACCTTTGAAAAACGGGTGCTACACAGCGAGTTTCAGATGTGCTGATATTGTGTATTCTGAGTATGTAAGGGCTTAAAATATCTTTAGACAGCTGTCTGAATGCCTTGTCCCCATCACACTGAAGCTGTCCATGACTCCTCGAGTCCTCATATTATACAAGTGAGTCTCTTGAACTCAGAGAAGGCAGTTCCTGGGAGGAGACTGGACTCTGGAAAATGCCTCCCCCTGCCCTTGTGCTTTGTGAAAGGAGGCTGCAGAGATGGAGAGTGTCCTGTGGGAAGCTGGTGACCCTTTATCTTTACAAGTAAATTAAGTCTGCGTGTGGATGGCACAAAGTTCCTCACAGACCTCTCCCACTGAAGCACGTTCTCCTCTCTGCTTCCCTGGCAGCAATAAGCAGGTGCAGGAATTATTTTGCCTTTAAAATGTGTTCACTCAGAATTTATAACTCCTCCCAGGACAGAGTATTCCAAATCTGGGACATTTTGTGACTGCAAGATCACTTTCCTGTTGTCTCTCTGTCCTTCTTAGACCTGAACTCAGAACTTTATTCTCTCTTGTTGCCTGGGAATGATTTCAAATCCTCTGTTCAAGTCTCTTAAAAGAGCTCACTAAATTTGTCAGCTGCCTTGGAATGTGCGCAGATGATACCAGACAAATCTCTCTTGCTAGGCAGCCTCAAGCTGAATTTAACACTTAATCTAGGTCTGCAGTTTGTGGAGTATCTGTCTTCCAAGTGAGACTGGATCTCTAGGCTGGGTTCTAGAGGTCTCTGAGGTTTGGAAGGATTGGAAGTTTGGGCATAAAGCTCTGCCTCTAATACTAAAGTGAAATTATTTTGGGAGGAACACAGAGTGGTCCAAGGAATTTAGGAAGTTCATTTCTTTTCAGCACTTGAAAGCCTCTTCACTTGTTTTTGCAAGATCTTGTGATCCATTGCAAAGAGAACGTGTTCCTTCAGTCCTTTAAAAAATGCTGTTTGAAGACATAAAAGCCAAGCGTTTAAAAGCTTTGTTTGCTCAATTTTCTGAATTACAAAGCCCATTATGTTTGGCTCAGCTGTGCTCAGGGAGTTGATGATGGAGGTTTGCTTCCTCTGTGTGCTGAGACCTTTCCTTGGATGGGGAATCTGCTGGGGGAGTTGGGATGGAGCTGCCAGCTCTTGTGGGATCCCTCTGTGGGGACACCTCGCTGGCTGTCAGCAGCACTCAGGGGTGTTCAGGGCTCAACCTTCCTCAGACAAATTAATTAAAATATTAAGTGGTTACCTGTGTAAAAGCTGCTTTGTGAGAAGCTCTCAAGGGTCATGCCTGTCCTGCTGAGGGCTCTCATTGCTCTCTGCAAGCACCTTGTGCACCCTCAATTAATTGCTCATTAACTTGGAGCCACAATGCTGCCTTATTAATTATGGATTACCCTGAAAACCTCTTTAAACCATGGCTGGGGCTGGGTCAAGTCCTTCCTTGCTGGCCCCGAGGTAACTCCACCACTGGCTCAGGTGCTTCTCTTGGCTTTTTTTTGAGAGATCAGAAACTCTCAAATCCCAGTGCCTGAGGATCACCCGAAAAACTGTTTGCTGCGACTTACTTGGGTTCAGGTTGAGCCAAAACAACCCAGGAGCTTTCTGAGGCTTTAGGATGTGCCTTGGGATCAATATTGAAATTATGGAGCTACTTTGCATTGTTCAGTCATAAGGAAATATTGCAGGAGGAACTCCCCCTGTTTCTTGCAGCTGGTTTGTTGCACAGAGGAGAATTTTCCATCAGGCACATAGGATCCACAGGATCATTTAAGAACAAAGGATAAATAAAAATACTAACCAAAAATAAACTTAGAACATGCCACCTTGTTATTTGTCCTTTAAGGTTTTCAAAGCATTTGCATTTCAAAACACACAAATCTGTCCACTTTGATTTATTTTTATTGAAATACAAATCAAACTCCAAGCCCAAGGGAAGGGGATGTTTTTTAATTTATTTTTTTTTTAGCCTATGGCAACGAAACAATTTTAATTTCTTTCAAATGTATTCTGCTCTCCTTTGTTCTTGCTCAGGCAAAACATGTATGGATTTCAGGGAGCTTTGCTCAATCAGGGAGTGACTGAGGGCTGCAAAAGCAGATTTTGGGTGTGTTTGCAGCTCTGTACATCTCCCAGGCGTTGAGGCAAGGTGGAGGAACTGCCCTGCTTCGGTGATTCCATGGGAAACTCGGTGGGTTTGGGGGAGGAGGGAGCCTGAAGGGAGGAGTTCTTTGCTAATTGCCTGACAAGCAGAGGGTGCTGGTGGCTGCCTGGGCCCTCTGCTCCGGGGAGATGCTGGGGTGGACCCCAGGCTGGTTTTGGGTACAAAAGCAGCTGTTCCAGGAGCCCCTGGCTCCGGGGAGGTGCAGAGTGACTCTGAACCCCCAACTCAGTTCCCCCAGTGCTGGGGGAGGCACCTGCCAGGAACAGGGGCGCTTTGGGCATCTGCTGTCACCTTCAACCATCATTTCCAAGGGGGGGAAAAACAACTGGGGAGGTTCTGATCTATTCAGTTGGCCCTGCTGGGTTTCAGATAAGATCCAAGGAGCCCACAGGTGACCCCCAAACTGGAAATCTGCCTCTCCCAGGGAAAAGCAGGCACTGGGAGGCTCCTGTAGGAGCGGGAGGATCAGAGTGTGTGATTAACTTGCTGTGGTTTAGGGCTCCAGGATGAAATTCTCCCTTGTCATGGCATGTCCCAGGGATTTGCTGTTGTCCAATGCCTTCCAAGAGGCTCTTTCTGTGGTAAAAAAATGGAAGAATTTTGCAGTGAAAGGCTCCTGAGGTCCTTCAAGCAAATATTGCTTCAGTGCTTCCAGCTCCTGGCTCTGGGCTGGTTTGCACGGTGACACAGTGGGTGAAATGGAAAATGGCAGATTATTCCCATTATTTGAGGCAAAGGAAAAACCACAATGCCTTTTAAATATCCTTTAAGTATCTCATGGCTTCTTTCCTGAGAGCCAAAAATCTTTCCTTAAATCGCACTGGACCCAACCAGGCAGAGAACATCACAGGGCTCATGGCCACTGTGGGCTGTTTCTTATCCCTGGGGATTGCTTCCACCCATGGGTTAGAACCAGAAGATGCAATACATCAAAAAGCAATTTATTCACCTTGCTAGAGGAGTTATTTTCCTAAATTGTTGATCCCTCCATCTTTTCTTACCTGTCTTCACCTCAATTCTCTGAGTATCTGATATGTGAGCTGAGAGGAAAAATCTCTTTCCCCACTATCACATTATCTGCATGTGAAGAACATGGAACAATTTTCAGCTCAATTCATATTTTTAGCACAAAGTGGGTTGATAATTCTGTTCTCTTCAGCTAGGGATGGAATGAGAATCAGGTAATTGCCTAATCAGGAATTAAAGAATGGGAATTTAGGGAATTAGCCTAAAGACTTTTATTTTTGCCTGTTGGAGTCTAGTGTTTCTCGTTACCATCCTTAATTCTCTCCTAATGCCCTGTCCCATGACAAAACACCTGTTACAAAAACCATAATTCCAAAGCTGTCTGAAGGCGTGCTAAATGTTGAGTGGAGGGATGAAAACAGCACAAGTTTTTGCTGTGTTGCCCTTCAAATAGCTTCCAAAAGAAAAGAGAAGGAACATGCCAGGCCGCAATTATACGGGAAAATTCTTGTGTTTGGATGAGCTTTGGATGTGTGGAGAGGTTGTGCTTTGCTTGCTGTGTGTGCCCCTGGACTCGTGTGCTGTGCAGGACCCAGCAGGAATGTGCAGGCAGGATTAGCAGCCAGAGCACATGATCTCAGAGGAGGAGGAGGAGGAATGACACAAAATCCAAGTGGAAATTTCCAGCTGCAGCTGGAGACACTTGAACTGTATCAGAATAACCTCAATAATTCTGCTCCTCTGGAAGATTCTGCAAAGGAATAACCCATTTCTTTGTCCTGATGAATAATGGAAAAGGCACTCCAACACTACTAATTAGGAAAGATTTTATTCTGGTAGATTTTATTAAGGAATACTAATAAGCAACATCTTGAACAGCATTGCAGAATGGCGATGTGAAGAGAAGCTTTAAATGCAGGGCTCTGGTGAAAATTGCCAAAGAGAAAAGTGGGAAAGCTCTTCAAAATACTCCATGGAAGAGAAGCTGCTCTGGCTCTGTTCCCAAGCTGTGGTGAGAGGTACTGGGATCCTTTTCAGAAGATCCAATCCAAGGCAGAAGGGACTTTTGCATCTGATTTCCCAGAGAGCTGACCTCCCAACACACTCAGTGTTTGTGCTGCTTTGGGTGTAGGACTTGTGCAGGAGCTCCAAGTGTTCTCTTGGGACACCAAAAGGATGCCAAAGAGCCCTTTTCAGGCAGGGTATAACTGGGTATCAAACAGGCAGTGGTGACAAGTGGGACCTGTTTCACCAGCACAGGAGGGACGTGCTGCGTCTCCTGAGGAGGAGGAGCATCAGTCACTGCCCAAATTTCTCTTCCTGCTGCTCCTCAGTGCAGAAAAGGTCATGGGAGGTGTTATTGAGAGAGAGAGCTGTGGTGATCCCTTCTCTTTGTCTGGGCACGCTCCTCTTGGAAAGCAATGGTTGTTCATCAAACTGTTACGAGATAAAAAAGGGTCTTTTGAACAGTCCAGAGTGACTGCCCTGGAAAGTGTGATTGCAACAGGCCTTTTGAGTTTTTTGTTTTTTTTTTTTTTTAAGTTCTAATTACTCCTGTATATCTTTTAGCAGCCCTGGTGTGAGCCCAGGTTTAGCTTTGAAGGTATTTGTGACTTCCAGGGGTTTGTTGGTGTCAGGGAGTGCCAGATGTGTGAGCAGCTGGGTGTGACAAACACAACAACCAGGTGGCAGAGCTGGAATGGATGGGTCTCTGGGTTATTAATTTATTAGACTGGTTATTAAACAAGCTTTTCTATTCTTCATGGGTCATTCTAGGACCCATTTGAAAGGTCTCTGCAGAAGTAAACTAGGTCAGACTTAGACTCTGTGCAGTTTTGGGGCAAGTCACTTTTAATTGTGCCCATAATCAACAGTGGGCAGAACACTCATCTCAGGAGTCTCAAGTAAAATAAATTGACTGGAGATGCTCAGTTTTGCTGGTGAACTGAGTAAGGACATGAGAATTTGACTTTTACAATGACATTAAGTGACAGTGACTGCTTGCAGCAACCTCAGTGCTGTTGGATGTAGGTTGGACTCAAGAAAATGTCTTTGAAATATTTCCTCATCTGCCACATATTGCAAACTAGACCTTGCAAGGCTGGAGCAAGTCAGGGGGAGCCCAGATTCCTCCTCTCTGCTTTCTTTCCCTCCTCTTTGCTTTTTTAATTTTTTTAAATTTTTTTTTCCCCCAAGGCATGGGGACAACATAAATTTGGAATATGTTACTTGTAATGTATGCTGGCATTTTGGAGCCTTCCTGCAAATGTTGCTGAGGGATTTAATCTTCCCTCTGCTAGGTACTTATATTCTGCAAATCCTGAAGAGGACACCAGGCTGATTATAGGGATGGAGCAACCCTGCTGGGAGAGCTGGGATTGTTAAGACTGAAAAAGAAAAGGTTTTTGGGGTAACCTCATTGTGGCTTTCCAGTACCTGAAGAAGCCAGCAAGAAAGATGGGGAGAGACTTTTTACAGGAGTCTGGAGTGACAGGACAAGGGGGAAAGGCTTCACACTGACAGAGAGTTGGTTTAGATTAAATATTAGGAAGAAATTCTTCCCTGTGAGGGTGGGCAGGCCCTGGCCCAGGGTGCCCAGAGCAGCTGTGGCTGCCCCTGGATCCCTGGAAGTGTCCAAGGCCAGGTTGGACAGGCTTGGATCAGCCTGGGACAGTGGAAGGTGTCCCTGTGCACAGCAGGGGTGGAATGAGATAATCCTTGAGGTCACTTTCAACCCAAACTGTTCTATGGTTCTCCTTCTCACAGGCATCATATCTACATTTACATCTCAGATGTCCGAGGTGCAGAGAGACAATAAAGCTCCTCAAAATTAAGGAAATTTTGACAAAATGTGCAGGTTTTATGTCTGATTTTGAACTAATCAGTGGCTGGGAGATGCTGATCTGAGTGAATACCCATCAGCTGCCCTCAGCTCACGAATTCCTCCACAAAGTGCAGTGTCCCACCTTTTCCTGTATCTCCGGTTGGTAGCAGTGTGTTCAGCACAGGAAAATTCCACTAGCACTTAAAATGCTGCAGTCAAAGCCATGCTAAAGTTTGAGGGGGGAAAAGCAAGGTTTAGATCTGCGCAGCAAGCAACTTGATTTCCTAATTATGCCCACTGAGGCTTCAGATGAGAAGGCTTTTCATGAGAGTTACGCGATTCCTGCGAGCTCTGCCTGCCCTGACTGATGCTCCAGTACTGCTTGAAGGTGGTGCATTTGGAAGAGAGGGGAGTGGGATAAATTTGTCCTGTTCCAGGCAGGTGAATTCCATGTGCTTGTTGAGATCCTTAATGCATTTGACCCTTCTAGGGTACCTGCAGTGAGGTGATTGCTGGCATGAGCACCACCAGGCCTTGGGGGAGTTTGCAGCGGAACTGTTTGAACCCTGCACAACTCTGTTGCATTGGCTGCTCTGACTGAAGCAGGGACTTTTTTAAAAAGTTTAAACTTTCCAGAAACAGGTGGGGAGATGACCCTTAACTGTGCTTTCTAAGGGGAATTGCCTTCCCCTTAGAAAAATGTGTGTTTTCCTAAAAAAAAAAACACCAATGGGGAGAGCACCTTGCGGTGCACATCATAGATCAGGCTAAAACACTGAGCTATGCAGGCACTGGAAAATCCTTTTGGAGGGAGCTTTTAACGTCCAGAGGTGGATTCATCAGGTCTGACAGCTCATTAGGTCTAATATTGGGCTTCCTCGTAACTATCACTGGTGAGGAGTCTCCTGTGGAACTGTTCAGCTTAATCAAACACACACTTCCCAAGCAGGCCAGATGTGCCTGCCCTCCCCAGCCAGCTTTGTGGCTGTCTGGAATGAGACAGACGAGTCCCTACCCTGTGGACCTGTCCTGCCTCTCAGTTGCTGCTGTTAATAACTTGGCAGCAAGGTGCCCTTGGTTCCACTTATCCAGCATTTATAAATAAATATTTGGTGTGTCGGTGACTCAGCCCCATTGATCTGAGGTTTGAATTGATTTCTTATCCCTGGCCAGTAAATGTTTTTCTAAGATGTGCCAATTGTCTACTGCTTAGGATGCTCATCACAATGTCAGGCTTAGTTTGAGTCCTGGCCAGATGGAGAGCAATTACACCCAAGCCCAGGTTCTGAGGGAGACCCAGGGAGGTGCAGTCAGGAAAATATCCAAAACTCATTTATGTCCAAAAGATACCCCACCTGATAAACTCCTCTTTGTTCACAGGTCCTCTTGGCAAGAGTCTTTTGTTGTGTCTGAACTACTTGAGATAATCGATTTCATTGTAAATGGGCTGGAGATGATTCTCTGATAGAGATTGCACTTGTGTGCTGTTCACTTACTGTAAAACTGAACCAAAAAAATGTTTATATACAGAACTGGAGAGAGGAAAGTTTGTGATTGCTGTGTCTTTTCTTTTCATTGCAAGCCTTAATCTCACTGAATAGCTGCCTATCACTAAGCTATCAAGTTTAACGATGAAGAGAGGAATAGAAATGTGGTTTTTCCTGGGCTCCTTATCCTGATGCTGTGATCTCTGCCACGAAGATTGACAAAGCTGGTGTTGCTGGGGTTTATTTATGCACGCTGATCTGGGGACAGGCTTCTCCTGATGCTGCATCCCTGGAGGCAGATGTCGGGGCTGCTGTGCCCTGGGATGCTCTGACGTGCTGTCCATCTTGTCAGCTTGAATATTCCTCCCCAGCCAGCTCTGTGAGGGGTGGGTGGGAGTTTGGCTGTCCTGTCTGTCTGACGTTACCCTCAGAGATCCTTGTGACAAGCAGTTGTGTTTTATTGTTCCAAACCTTCTTGTATAGGGGGTTTGAATCTCCCGGGTTTAGGCAGAGGGTTGGTTGGGATCTCTGCCCAGTGAGATGTCTGCAGCTTAGGATGGAATGTGACTGGGAGAAGTCCCTGTTTGGGTTTGATTATATCCTATCATTGTTCACTTATTCTATTTCTTTTCTAGAATGAAAAGCCAAAGGCCAATGGGGCTGGGTTTGTGTTATGGTTAGATTTGTCTTGTCCAGCTGCAGTCTAGCTGTGCTGTGACAATGGCCCTGTGAAAGAAAATTGAACTCAATCCCAGCAGGTTCTACTGCATCTAATGTTCTGGGTTGTTTTGTTTATTTTGCTGGAGGGAAGTGTTTTTCCCTCCCTGGCCATTAATCAGGTTTCAAGAGCCAATTTTAGTAGTTACTCTGCTCCACACTTTCTTGCCCCCTGCCTCTTGCAGGGTATTTTAAATAATAGAAATCAACATTCAGCTTGAAAACTTGCCAGGGAAATTTCAAATAAGTGCATGAAAGGATATATAAAGTAGGATCAACTTAACTGGAAAATGCATTACCCATGTAAGATCTAAATAACTGCTGAGTGTGAAAAGGCCAATAAAAACAAACAAATCAATAGAATTAATTAACTGGGAGGCAGTGTGGTCTAACAGAGAGACCACAAGGATGGGAATGAATCCCCCGGTGATTTCAGCCTGTACTCCAGGACTGAGTAAGTAGGTATTTAGCCTTCAGTCTCTTTTTGAAGCTGTCTGAAGGGTTTGGGTGTTCACATCAATAGGACTCAGATCCTGAGCTGCCTCCTCTTTGTGTGTCGGCACCACACATGGAAGCACCACTTAATCATTGTGCTTCCAGTGAGTGCTCAAGGCAGGGAGCGAAAAAATCAAAGATATCAGGAGCTGAGGGTTTGAATTGCTCTGGTGGAGGCAGTGACAAGCCCTCTCCTCCCCATTAAACAGGTGCAGGATGTAGTTCAGTCTGCAGAATTAATGATCTTCAAAACGACTGTTCCTTGGTTCACGGTTTTCACCAAGAAATGCCAGGGAATCCTGGTACCCTGCAGGGTTTAGTGCACACAGCACTTGTAAAAGCCGTTTGGATGGAGCCTGCTCTGTGTTTCAGCTCTCTGAATGTGGCCAGTTCCCATAAGATTGGCAAGGCAGTCCTGAATTAATCAAAAGCCCTCCCAAAACCTGTCCAGCATCAAGAGCTTGTTGCCTCCCAGCCATGGTTGTGCTCTTGCAGAGGGCACAGCTGCCCAGCTGAAGTGGCATCAGAGCTGGGATAAAAGCTGCTGCAGACTTACCTGTTGTGTTATTGCAGGGCTTTTTTTCCATGAGCTTGACTGAGTTTTCATCTGGTTTTTAAGGCCTTTGCAGCTTCAGGTATGAGCTCACAGTGAGTTTAAAGCATGACCTGTAGGGGTGGTTGGCTTGAGAACCAGGGTAGTGAAAATCTCATCACCTCAGCCCTGTCCCACGGAGCTCTAGCCTTTCCTCTCCACCAGTAAACCTATTTCCCAAGTGCATCCTTCAGGCTGCTTATTCAGCTTAGCTCAAAATGCAGTTTTCCCTAGGCTGGGATGACAGTTTAAGTTCTGACTCTTCTGGGCAAACCCAAAGTGCTGTGATGTCTCCTAATGCATCCCAAAGTGCAGCTCTGGAGCCGAGGTCTGGCACAGGCTGGGGCTGAACCCAGCAGACAAAGATGGCAGTGGATTGCTCCTTATTAATCACCCCAAGATACCCCATCTGTGGGATAAATTCTGTGTGTCTGTGACAGTCCTTTGACATCATGGACATTTTTTTACCTGTCAGCCCTTTGCACTTTGATAAATAATCCATAACTGACTCCACGAGCTGGACCCCAATGGGCTGATTTATTTCTACAAAGCAGCTTCACATTTCATCTCTGCCTTATCCTGCCTTTTTATTTTTCCCTAGAAAATAAACACAGATCTTTTTCCCCAGGAGGACAAACCTAGAGCAGTCCAGGGATGATACACAGAAGAGTATTGGTCTCTGCAGTCAGGGAAATAATTTTGGCAAAGTTTCTTTTTTCCTGAGCAATTCCAGCCCTAAACAGGCCAGGCATGGTCCCAGCTCCTTCGGTTTCCTTCTGAAACTGAAGTGACACTTTGCATTTCCTGCCCTGCCCCAACCCATGTGTGAGCTGAAGGACAAACGCATTTTGATAAAAGCTCGTTGCTCTCAGCTGAAGATCAAAGGTAAATTTGCTTGGAGCGCTGAATCGCGAGTCCTGAAAAAGAACTGTATTTGCATCAACAATGGGATTAATTAGTCTCTGCTTGAAGCCTTTCAAACACAAATACACAGCCTGTCCCGTTGTACCGGTGCAGTGTAATTTCAGCTTTCCTCACTCCTTCCCAGCCCGGCACCCCTCTGAAAAAGGGACCCCGTTTTCATCTCCACGTGAGCTCTGCTCTGAGTGAGGGGGAGGAATAGGAGCAGCAGGCTGAGCTACCAGGCTGTGGAGAGCACAGATAACAGAGCAGGCTTTCAACAGGCTCCTTTCAAGCTTCTGTGGAGAGCAGAGATAAGAGCTGAGCAAATTCTTGGTAGGAAATTTGTAGCAGGCAGGGCTGGAACGTGCTGGGGATGTCAGGAGAGTGCCCATAACAGACCAGGTTATCCAGGCAGCTCTGCCTCCCTTTGGATTCTTTCCCGAGTGCCTTCCCAAATGAAATTTCTGCAGAAAACTTTGTGCATGCCCTTCATCTGCAGGCTACAGCAGTTCTCTGAAAGAGCTGCTGAGCTAGAAATTCACTGTTTTACAGACAAAATGTCAGCTCATCCAAGTAGTGTAAAATGTTTGTAAAGCCAAACGGTTTTCCCTCCGATTTTTCTGGGGTTTGTGATGAAAGCTGTCATTTATTGAAAGAACATTCACTCCTGAGTGTTCTCCAGTGCTGAATGCTTGCATGCATGAGGCAGGAGCTCCACACCCGAGTTTTACACATTCCCACACGGATGAATGGCAGGAAATAGGAAATGCACCCCGTGGTGTGTGCATGTCCCAGTTTGAACTGTGGAACCTGGGAGTTGGGTTTGTGTCTGAGTCTGCAATGTGGAGTATTTTCTGTCATTCACGAAAATTAACTTTATCCAGGCAGTGAAGTTAAGGGACAGAGAGGCAGGGTTAGGGATTTTTCTTGGTGGAAGCAGTGGGGAGAGGGAAGTGGGATATGGGAGCTGCCTGTCCTACCACTAAAAAGCTATTTAAAAACGGATTTTGCCCTCCCCCCTCAAAATACACCTTCCTGTGAGCCCCATGCATTGTGCAGAGGAGTAGCACAATCTCAGAGACATCTGCTCAGGTTTCAGCTTCAAATCACAAATAAAACCCCCTTTCCATGTTCTCCTGGTACCTGTGTGTGCTCCGTAAATCCAGCAGGTTTTTCCAGTCTGTTTGTGCCTGGAAAGGGGGGAGGGCAGGATCAGGGCGTGATAACATTTGTTAAATGCTGGCAGAGCTTCTGCTATTTACTTGCTGATAGACCCTTAACATGGATAAATACTTTTCTATTGCTTGCTTGTGGAGGATAATACTGCAGCTTTTCCTTTAGCCTGTTTTTTATGCAACCCAAAAGACCTCAATATCTTGAATATCTTATTTCAACGACCTCAATATCTTTCACACCTCCTTCCCTTTGCTGTTGGAGGTTTTATCAGAGCAGAGGCAAAAGCCTTGTTTTCAGAGAAACTGGTGAAGAGACAAAGGATTTACTAGCTAAACACAAAATCCAGAATTTTGGAACTTCAGAAAGACAGAATGGCAGTGAAGCACATTTCTAAAGGTTATACTGGGGCATTAAAGGAGACACAAACTGATTGCTGAATATTACTCTTCCACTTGACATCAAAATTTCTGTATGAGAACTGAGGTAACTTTAGCATCAGTGCCCATATGAAGCATAATTGCTGTGGCTGAGGCTTTTACTCACTGCACTTGGAAGCTTTTATGATTTCCAAGTGCCTTTCATGGAGAGTGGCCTCATTCATTCTCTCCGTGCTTCCATGCAGCCTCCCAGACTGAGGGGAGATCTGTGTGAAGATCCACATCCTGGTCTTGAGCCAGCTTAGGCCTGGCAGGGGGTTTGTTTTACTCAGGAGTAAAGAGTAAATACTGTGAAGTAACAGAGCTGTCAAATCCAAGCTGCTTCTCTTATTTGTCCTGCCCTGTCCTGTCCTTCCTACGGTGCTGGCCTTTGTCTCAGAGTGGCATCAGCACTGAACTTGGGCTTGCAACTCTTAAATATGAGTTTTCTTGGCTTAAGGATGGAGGGAGATGTAATTCTGTGCTACTGGAAGCACAAACGATTTTATTCCCATTAGATAAATTGCTTAAGTTCATCCTTAAGTGTTTTGTTTAATGAACCCTGATAGCTTTGCGCAAGATTCCTGAGCATATTTGGGAGAGCCAAAAATAAATCCAAGGTGTCTGGGTTCTTGACAGTATCTCCCAGCAGGTCCTGCTGCTCTGTGAGGTCACTTTAAAGCCAGTGCTCTGTGTTCCTGACTCTCTGCTGGTTTCAGAGTCTGTGTGTTTAATAACTGGCCACGGAATTAGAAATGTCATCAGTTCAGCAACGGCTGTTCTGCACCTCATAAAATATCAGCCTCCTGTTTCCAGTGTTTCATGCAGAATGATTTGTATGGCAGCAGTAACCTTGCAGGCCTGAGTGCAAAGAAAGCAGAGAAGCAGCAAAATGTGTCTAAAGTAGCTCTGCAACTCTTTGCCCTTGTTGCTCAGATGCACATGAGCTGCTTGGAGAACCAGGTGTCCCTCAGGTGCCTCAGTTCTGAGATCTGTCCTAGAGAGACTCCATGTGCCCAATAAAATGATTTTAAAGGATTTGGACTAATTGCATTTTAAATACTTAGCGTGGAAAGGTCATCTCTAAACATGGCAGGACTCACAGACTTGAGAAAAATGCCTTGTGCAGCCCAGCTGGGTGATGAAGTTGCAGAGAAGATCCCACAGCCAAGTTCTGGAAGCTGAGGAATACTTTGGCTCCTTGCAGAAGAGAATAAGGCTGTTCACTTCTGCACTGAACTCATCTCTGTCCCAGGGGAGCCTTTTCATCCTGTCAGTAGTTCAAAGTTCCTTCAGATACAGGAGGAGGAGGAAGCAAATGAAGTGATATAAAGAATGCAGGTGATGTGACTCAAAGGGCAGGCTCTGAGCTCTGGCAGGAAGATTTGGGATGACATGGACTGGGCAGGAACTGTCTGTGCCTGCATTAGTTCAATTTGCTCTTTGATCCTGACCCAGCACTTGGAGAATTTCCCCTGTGAGGATGGATGAGAGCAGGAGTATCTCGGATACGACACAGATTTAAACTAAACCCTGTGCAGAGTTTCAAGTGAGGACCCTGCTGAAAGGGTGCCCACACTGGGACCTGAGTGATGGCCAGAACTGGGAGTTCTCAGAGGACCTGGGGCAAGTGGGGTTTTGATCAGTCTCTGCTAATGATGCATGTTTGGCCTCAGCTCCCACCTCCTGGAAGAGCTGTGCCAATCCCAGTTGCAGCGAGGCCGTGTCCTACTGACACTCTCTGGTGCTCCTGAAATCTGTTTGGGAGCTGCTTGGTGCCATGGCAACGTTTGTGTGCTCGTAGTTCCTGCAAAGGGATGGCGGATTCCTGATTTTTGTCATTATTTCAGTGCTGATTCAATCACCAGGCTGGGCTGGAGGAGCCTCAGTCCAGCCCAGCCCCTGAAATGCAGGGTGCTGAGGGTGTCCCAGCAAACTTCTTTAGAAAGCAACTGTATTTGCATATTTAAAAAAGTAAAAGGTGGTTAATGGGAGTGACAGATACTTATTACTTCTCCTTTCAAACACAGGACTAATTGTCTTCTGTCCCTAGTAAGCAATTTAAAGAAATGCTGGTGTAGGAAGAATTAGATAATGAAGCTCTTTTCATCTGACACTTACATATAATTTACTTTTAAATCAACTCCCCTGGGAGGTGGCACAAGCTGTGACAGCGCAGAGAATATTTAATGGTTTTGGCAAGGAGTCAAAGCAGAAAACTTTCTATTTTAATCCCAGGATGCCAGTGGCTAATATTTCAAAACAACAGGGGGTTAAGGGGGTGGGGATGTTAAATGTGATGTTGCAAACTGAGGTCACTGTGATCAAAAGGACCTGGTGGGGACAGATTTGTACATTTTAAACACCTGCTTATTATGTTCTTTTAGTAGTGTTAATAAAAAAAAAAAAATCACTATGGAGAAGGTGTAGGAAGAGCTGGGTATTGCTTGGCTCCATCCCAGCTCTAGGAGAAAAGAAAATAGTTTCCTTTAATGTATCAATACATGTTATTGCTTTGCCATATTCCTCTTATGAACAAATATTCTTAGAGAGTCCTTTGTGTCTTTGATCTTTTGTGTGTCTGCTTAGGGATTTCAGTGTGGCTGTTGATATTAAACAGTGAAGGGAAGAATTCTCATCCCTGGAAGTGTCCAAGGGCAGGTTGGGGAGGGTTTGGACAATCTGGGATGGTGGAATGTGTCCCTGCCCATGGAATGAGATCATCTTTAAAGTCCTTTCCAGCCCATGCTGTGATTCTCATTCTAATATGAAAGTACCACCACTTCATCTGCCTTTACAGGTAAATTAAATATTTATCTCCGGTTGTGACGTTGAAGGGTTGTCCAGGTAAACTGGAGGACCAGTTGCTCCTCCTCAGGCTGCAGTACCAGCAGTGCTCAGTTTCAGAGGATTCCCACTTGTGCTCACGCCCCGGGGCACGCGGGAGGGGATGGGAGAGCTGCACCTCGGTGCAGACTTTAAAGAGAACACACACGCTGCAAAGGCCCTTTTGTCTTCTCTGCCCGAAGATGTTTCGGCAAGAAAGGGTTGGTCAGTTCCAGATTTTAACATTTCCTGGTAGTGCAGCCCAAGAAATGGGAATTAATCTCCAAAGCTGCACAATGTCCCTGTGCTCAGGGCTCCACGCAGGCTCCTAAATCAGCCTAATTTCATTCAAGTCTTACTCCACAGCTGCTTTTAAATTGAGTCCCTGAAGAGAACATGAGTTCGGAGGCATAAGAGGGCAGAACAGAGAATGTTTCTTTAATTGTTTTTATCCACCACTCGGAGTCACTAGAGTAGAGGAGTAATTAGGGAATTGTGGTGTATTTTAGTAAAAGCACCACTTCCCTCCTTCCCTCTCCCTTTCTGTGGAAACCATATTTCAGAGTTTGTCACATTTACAAGCCCTAGGAAGAACCTCATATGCAATAATCCCAACCTAATCATATCTTAACTAAGCCCTTTCTGCAGAGATTTATGGTGACTAAAGAGGCAGTTGTAAATAATCTGAATGGCACAAGCACAATGAGGCACCAGGGCTGCTCTCTGTGATGCCTTTCACTGGAACCCCTTTTGCAGCTGGCCTGGGAAAAATTGAGTTTTTCTCTGCTGCTCCTCAGGAGGTGAAGTTCCCAGTGCAGCAAATGGATTTGTTTTGGGATCCCTAAAACACATGAGCTGCTTTTAGCAGGGCAGGGAAGCAGTGCCAGCATCCCCCTGGAAGAAAACCCTGGGTCAGGGCTCAGGGAATGGGAGGGAGAACAATCCAGCACCTGATGGATTCAGTGCACAATCACTGGGGGCTCAAAGCATGGAGCTGGTATCACCAAAGTGTGTGCTGTGGGAGGGGAAAAAGCCACCAGGAGTTTGGATTCTCCAGCATGTTCAGCTTAAGTGATCAGATAAAAAATTTACACGGCATTGATTCAGAATAAAACTATTTTAATTTGTCAGTCTCGGCTTTGGATGAGCATTCTGTGTCCAACATCCTCGCCTGGAAGGGCAAAACTGCAGGGATGAGGGAATGACTGCAGAGCAGGAAGTCTGGGGGTGATGCAGCACATGCAGGGACTGCCAGTGACCTCTGGATCCCCGGGATGAGGAGGAATGTAGCCAGGAGTAAACAGACTTAAACACAGATTTGGCACCGTGCAGCTCTCCTTGCAGAACATATGTTCTGTGTGCATCGCCCAAGGCAACCTGAGCATGGGGATGGGATTTTATCTTCCTGCTTAATGCACTCTGGAGAAATCCCAGCAGCCAAACCAGTGTGGAAGTGCCACCGCACGTGGAAGGATGGCTGGTGATCACCTCGAAGCATCAAATCCTAGGAAGGGAATGCCCAAGGGGACTGGGATGTCTCCACTCACAGGTGTTGCCCAGCCACACTCCTGATCTTTAGCTATTTTCTTCTATTTCAGGGGAAGCCAGGTGAGGAAAACTGTTTCATTGTTTTTCCTCCAGCAAATCTGAAAAATACCAGTTGCATCCAAAAGTCGAGAGCATCAACTTCCTGCATCAGCATTTAATTTGAGGAAAACGGTTTTTTTTTCCCCAGAATTAACCTCAGCTTCCCTCACTGCTGCCTCCAACACCAAGCAGATTGGGCAGAGCTGCCACACAAATGCCTTTTATCTTGCTCTGTGCTGCTCTTTGCCTGTTGGACTGGTGCTGTTGAAAAACTGAACTGTTTATCTTTCACTTGGTAAGAATTAGTGGTTTTCTGCTCTCAGACTGCACAAGAAGTATTTTCTCCAGGCTACCCTAGACTGAACTGCACAGGATCAGTGTGTGGCACTGATAAATCCTCTATCTGTTCTTCCCCATCTGTTCACTGCTCCTCAGGCTGGGTATCCAGCTCGGTGTTTGAAATTCACTGGACGGAGTTAGGTTGTGAGCAGACTTCAAATCACGGCTGCTTTGCTGCTTGAGTGGGATTCAGGAGATGAGGACAGTGCAGGAAATAAAGATGACCTCTTCTGCTGAAGTATTTGATACAGCAGGATGTCACCAAAGGTGTCCAGTGGCATCAGGCCTGACTTTTCTTTATTTATATCAGTCCTGTGCTAATGTAAAACGGTTGCTGGAGCCTGGTGCCTCTTGAGGAAGAGCTCAAAGCACTCACAAGGGTCTGAAAGAGTGGGAATGTCATCTCTAAGCTGTGTTGCAGAGCTGGAGGGATGTTTCCCTGGGAGTTCTGCTGCACTGGCACAGTCTGGAGTGGGGGACTTGTAGAAATTCCTCCATTTTTCCCCAGCAGATCCAAACTGGGGTGGCTCAGGGGGGTTAATGCCCCTGGGAGAATTGTTTGAACTGCAAAAGTAGCTTGTTCTGAAACCCTGCTGCTTGTTCCAGAGCTGCCTCTGGTGCTGCTCATCCTTCCTTTGTGGCTCTTAGAGCTGATGCAAAGTCAATGGCAATTTTCCTGTTGACTCTGATGGGGGCTTTGTATCAGCACTTAATTGATCAAAGAGCTCTTTTCCTGAAGCAGCTACACATTATTAGATATACCTGATAATTCAATCATGCCCTCAGATCTCCTCATGGAGATGCCTCAAATTTCAAGGAACATCCAGCAGGAAATCTAAAGTTTCAGCCTCTTCCTTTTCCTTCCATGCAGCAGCTGCACACTGATGCGTGGTTTTGTTCTGCTTTTAGGTGCTGAATGCACCAACCCTGGTTATATCTGTTGTGGGATGTGTAGAACAACAAAGTAAGAGTGAAACCTGTGCTGGCCCTAATATTTGTCTGTCTGGTCAGTACAAGTTGCTGCGTACAGATTTTTCTCATGATTTCTCCTTTGTTATATAGTTACAATTCACAAAACAACAACAACAACCAAAAAAAAAAAAAAAAACCCCAAAAAAAAAACAAACCAACCCAGCCCTTTTTAGGTGTTTCAGCACCTCCTTTCACTTCTGCTCCTAAAACGTTAAATCAGCAGCATGGATTTCTGGAAATATATTTTCCATTTTTGCTGTCTTTCCTCCCGAATCAATATACCTTTGCAACAAAGTTTTATTTTCAGGTGATAAGCGAAGAGTAGCTGCAAAGCTGTTGCATTTAGTGATAGCTCAGGAGTTTGGATGAGCTGGTCCATTTTTTGAGGGAGTGAAGTCCTGAAAACCCTGAGGTGATTGCTTCCTGTCAAGTAATATTTGGGATTTAAGATCTTGCAGTGGAACCAAGAGTTTTGGTGGAATATTTGAACTTAACAGGTATTTCTAGGCAAGAAAAAAAGATGCCATGCAAGTCCTCATTGAATAATTACATAAATATTTTCTTACCATTAGGTTGCACTCTACAAAATGCACTATTGCAGTTTTTAAAACCCTTTTAATGGTGGTTAATCCTTCAGCCTTCGGTTTGGTGAGTGACTGCCATTTCAAAAACCCTCATGGAAAGAAGAGGGAAAAGCGAGGCGGCCAAGGGGAAGGAAAAATAATAAAGTGTCAGGGTAGTGTGAGAAATGCCCTGGGGAGGTGGCAAACATTTCTGCAATTAGTGGTGTGAAAATGGTAGATTTGTTAGCAGTCTCCATGCATTATTAATAGCAGCAGAAACAAGAGCTGCCCACTGTTCTGTCTCCTGATAGGGATGCTTTTCTTATTTTTACCTTGTTTTGCCTCCCAGCTGGTCACTTTATCTGACACGCTGGCTCTGTTTCAAGCCTGGCTGGGAAACTTGTCCTGGGCTCTCACTCTGAGCATCAGCAATTTCCTTTCCTCCCCTGCCAAGGCTTGGCAGCCGTGTCTGAGAGGAGACAGCCCTGCCCCAGCCCAGATAAGCTGATCCCTGCCAGGGCTGGGGCTGGCCTCAGGTGCTGCTGATGCCTTCGGTTTCAGCTTCCAATATTTCCCAGACTCTGCTCTGCACTGCTGTGTGACTCTGAACTCCACAGAAAGTGAGAGCAAGTTCTCCTCCCAGCTCAGGCACACGGAACAATCCTTTCCCAGCCCAGAGCCGAGGGCACCGCTGCAGCCTCGGCCCAAAAAGTGCAAACAGCAGGGGACTGAGGAGAGAATCTGGGAGATGGGACTGCATAGCCTGGAGCTGGGATTGGACAATTGACCCCAACGTGGAAATGGACCAAAGCTGATAAAAGTGGGAAAACTCGTGCCCAGGATCCATCTTGGGTGGAGCCACGGCCGGGCTCTCGCACTGCCCAAGGTGAATCCTGGGAAGGCCTTTTAGTAAATCCCTGCTTTACTGCTTGAACTCTGTCCAGCCTCTGCCCCAGGGAACCTCTCCAGGCATCACTGGGGGAGATGCTTGTCCCACACTTTTTCTGTGCATTGCCTTAATCCTTCACAGCCTTGCTCTCAGCACAGATGGGAGTGGCAATAATCCCAATAATTAATCTCCCCTCCAGGTTTTGTCCCTGCTGCAAACAGGGGGATTAATCCACACCCTTCTCCTGCCAGCAGCAGGATTGGCCATGTATCCCTGCTTCCCTCACACCTTTTCCTGTGCCAGAACCTGCACCTGGTTATATCCTCAGCTCCCTTTTCCCCTGGCACCAACCTCCTGCTTCTCCTCATCACAAATCTCTGCTTTCAGCTTTCCCCCTCAGCACAGGGGAGCCAGCACTTCCCCTGCTGCACTCCACCTTTCCCCTCAGTCTGCAGTTCTCTGGAGCACAGCTAATGCGAACTTAATAATGGCACCAGCTGGGGATTAAATTGCATTTTTTTCACCCAATTTGTCCCACTAACAGTGCTGGTGTAAGGGAGTTATACACAAATATGCTGTAACACGTGCTTGGTTTGTTGCTGTAACTTGTTCTGCAGGTACAAAGAGCACCTGAGGTGGCACTGCCGGTTTTACACTGGTGCACCAGTAAATGGCTGCACAAAGCATAGCTTTAGGGGGCAGCTGGCAAGGAAAAATCCTGCTGAATTTCCAAGAGGCAACAGCAAGGAGCTGTCTCTGGGCTCCTTTCACTAATGAACAGCTGTCCAGTGGTCATCTGCAGTGAAAACAGCTTTAGCCCAGCCCTTCCTCTGGAAAATCCCCCCTGGTGCCATGGGAGCGTCTGTCCCTGGGGGCTTTGCAGGCTGGGGGTCCCCAGCTCCCACCGGATGCAGTGGGAGGGAGGAAGACGATGTGAAATTCGGATTTACCAAAAGATGGGGCTATAGCCCTCCTTGCCCGGGACAGGCACTGCCCAGCTGGCCCCGGGCATTTCCTGAGCCCCAGAGCAGCTCAGGAACTCCCGATTACCCACACTCCGTGCCAGAAACCTCCCCAATTTCACGCTGCCAGGATTCGGGAGCTCTTCTGCTGAAAGATAGATGTGGCCAGGAAAGCCAGGACTAGGCCCAGTGAGCCTCCTGGATGTATGTCTTGAAATTCTGATTTATTCAAGCAGGAGGGGAAGCATCCTTTGAGCATGTTTGTTCAGGACCAGCACAAAACAAAAAAAATAATTAGATCAGTTCAGCTCAAAGAGGATCCGTAATTTGCCACCAGCTTGGCCTTTAAAGTAAGGGCTAGTTTATTATGTTAGGTGAAAATTGCTACTAGAATTATCCTGTACAATTAGACCTATATTTATACCAAAAAAATATTTTATTAATTAGTCTCAAAGGCAGGTTTTTCTTCTGAGGTCCTTTACAGCTCTTCACTAGGAAATGCATTGAGATGTGAGACAGACCAATGGTTCCTTGTCTTCATTCACAAGGACCCTTCCATACAATTGATTTTTTTTTATTTTTTTTCAGAGAGAAATAAATGTTACTTGTCACAGTCCAGCTCCCCCACCTTCAAAGCCCCTCAGCAGTTGTGAGAATGTTGCCAGATTTGTGCTGTAGTTGGGTAGATTTGCCTTCTCCCTGTGTAATGTGATTTATCTGGCCAGAGCAGAGATGGATTGACAAAACTGCTGCGTAGAAGAGGGAAATGTTCTTTATCACTGCTTTTGCAATATAGATTTTACAAGCTGACAACGGGGTTTAATCTCTGCATAAGCAAAGTTAAGTTCCAAACAAGTGCAGTTCATCTTAGTTCACGGGCTTGTGGGGAAATGCTTTGCGGGCAGGATGTGTTATAACAAACCAGCAAAGGTGGCAGCTGAATTTCCAGGGCTGTCTGCCTCTGGGACATTCTCTAATTCATTGCTAAGCCGATGGCTCCTGATGCAGCCCTTGAAGGCAAACACAAAATAAACCCTTGCACGGTCAGGGCTGGAGTCGGGCCTGCAGCTCCTGTTGTGGTGGGAACGGGGAACTTAAGCTGCTTTTGAAATCCCATCAGCTCCTGTGCTGTCTATTAAGCTGCTGAACAGAAAAATGGTAGAGCTGTCTTTGCGCTGAGCTGTTCCTCTGGTGTTGTCCATGTTTGCAATCAGAGGCACTCGAAACACGGCCCCTGTGTTTTTCTGCTGGCTGCAAATACCATCCCTGCACTGGCACAGGCAAAGGTGGGAAGAAAAGCTGGTGTCAGCCTTAATTCTGTGTTTCCTGGAGGCTCACGCTGGTTTGAGACAGACCTTTCACACCACTGGGATGACTCTTGGATTTCAGCCTTCAGGGAGAAGGGGTCAGCAGGAGTTTTATGAGGAGTAATTAATTTGAACGAGTGCTGTTGAGGTTCACAGGCACAGAACTTGAAATACTCTGCTCTTTGCAAAGTTCACATAATTCTTCCTGTGCTGTTCCTAAGCAAATCTATTGGAGCTGATCTTCCTAAAAATAAACCAGCAGATGCAGCCCAATATGTCTGAGCTCCTCTAAAATATACACTGAGCACGCAGTATCTGAACGCTTTACTGGGAGGAAAGGGGAAAACATGCCTTAAAATCGTCTGTGGGTGTCTGATCATGTAAGATCTGTGAGGCTGTGAACCTTCACATCCAAGGCTTGATCCAGGATGCTCCTTTCTGTGTATGGGCTTGAAACACAAATGTCTGTACAAGCAATAAATATGCTGTTTGCAGAAGCAATCAGTTTGGGAGGATATTGACACTTCCTTTTAATTTTTGTCTGGGAGATTTAACCATGTCCATGGTAGATAAGAGAGGAAGATGATTTTTACCTGCTGTGAGATGTCAGGAAGCAAAGACACCATTAAATGTCTCACTGAGTGGTTCCAGGCATGGTGTTGAACAAGAGACAAAAAGGACAATGGCAAAGAATTGAACCCCAAAGTGTGGACAGTAAACAAGAAAAGGGGGATTTTGGAATGGGAATTGGGTGTTCTGTGTGCATCCCAGGCAGCCTCAGGGCCCAGGGTACTTGAGGAAGTGGTGTGGTCACAGGTATGAGGCAAAAATGTGAAGTGCCCTCACTCTGAGCCTGCAAGGAGCTCAGGAAAATGAATCTGACCTGCTGGGACACATAATAAAGGGAGATGAACACTTAAGGAGAAAAATATATTAAACTGCCCCCCCCCACTTTAGCAGCATCTGTTGATAGCAAGAGCACTATATCTGGTGAAAATGTAATAAGCCACAAGATTAAATGTGTATCATCTTTGCACTGTGAGGCAGGCTGAGATTGCTGCCAGGCTACAGCAGAGAGATTTGCACAAACACATGAGCAAAAGCAATGTTGTCTGGGCTTCAAGCTCAATTTCTGCTTTTCAGCCACATAAAATTATCCAAATCCTATCTTGTAGCTGACAGGCAGCAGGGCAAGGTCAGTTAATCACAGCAGGAGCAAGGGAAGGGTTCCTCTGATATCCACAGCTCAGGGACAAGAGCAGCTTTGCCAGAAGCTGATGGTTGCTTCTCCTCTCTGCCAGTGTTAAAAGCAGCTCCGTGTGGGTGTCCACGTGGGAGGGAAACACGGGGGGATGGAGCCTTTCCTTGGCTGCACACCAGGCACAGGCTCCATCCATCGCGGGGTGCTGCCAGGATTGACTCTGCTTGGGGCCAGGGGAGGAGTTCCTGGGACTAATTGCAGGGTCCTGAACGGCAGCTGGGGCCTGAGCCACGTTAAAGGAGGTGTGAGAGCCTAAACGAGAGATGTGGGGCTCCAGGCGCTCTTCAGGAATGCTGTCTATTGCAATGGAGGAGCTGCAGCCGTCTCGGGTCCCGGTGCAGAGGCAGCCTGTGAGCTGCAGCTGCAGCCCAGGGCGTGCCTGAGGCGCTCTAGCTCTGCTCGGGATGCGTGAGAGACCTTTGCCGAGCACCTTGATGCAGAGCAGCCAGCCCACACCTTTGCTATTGCCCAGAGCCTGTCCCAGCTGCAAACACCACCGTGCTCGTGTCGCTGTTCTCCGCTCACAAAAGGTCAGTACGTCACAGGTTAAGCTAGAAGTTGGTTTTCAGTTTTCTTGCAGCGGAAAATTCTGAGACCTTTTTTCTACTTGCAACATCGGCCTATTTGCTTCTTGTATCTTTCTGCTTGGTAAAAACATCTTCTGTTTGAGGTGGGCTTATCCTTTGCCCTTAACTCATAAAAAGCTTCTAACTAACATTCCCTTTGCCTTCTTAGTTATCCTGTAAGACTGGCTCAGCAGTCCTCGCTCACATTTAGACATCCATTATTCTCCTGTATCAAAACTTGCCTCCATCTCTATCCCAGATCCCACATTCATAAATCTTTCTGCCAAGCACACACGTCTATCTGTGAGACTTTCTTGTCAAACTTCCATCCATCCCAACAAGGAGGCAATTTTTGTCTAGGAGGAAGAGGACAGCAATCAGGCAGTTTGGGCAGAGAATTTTTAGAAGGAAGAGGAAAGGTTAGGGATAAAAAAAAGATTAAGAGATCTGTAAGATGGAAAATCCTTGGGGGAGCGTTGGCGGGGGAGAACATGGATAATGGAGACATGTATTCACCTAAAATTTGCATTGTTGAATCTGATAGCCACACAGGGATGGAAGGAGTCTGAAATTATGACATAAACCATCCTTCTGCCTCAGAGCAGGATTAGTTCTACCTCTGCACTGGCAGGGTTCTGTTTGCCTGTTGCTGAACGTCGTTCAGCAGAGAATTCTCCACAGCCTCTGCTGGAAGTCTTCTCTGCAACTTTACTAAACACTGGAAGCTTTTCCTAAAGCCTGACCCTCAACATCCTGCAGGAATTTGAGCTAATTCTTGTCCTACCCAGCACAAATACAAATGCAATGTCAATTCCTTTGCCATTGCAGCTCTTCAATATTTGAAGCCTGTAATACTATTTTTTTTTGATTCTGCACATTAATCTTCTGCTGGAGATCAGCTTTTCCCAGCCTTTAGGCTTTGTTTGCCTCTGCACTCTCTCACCTTGATCTTTATCTGTTATCTGAAGTCTCTGTAGCTGCATTCATCCAGGAATGGGAGGGTGGAGGCAGAAAGGCCTCACAACTCAGTCCAGCTATGGACCAGCATAGTGGACACCATTAATATCTGTCTGGAATCACTTTTAAATACCCCCAATCACTAAAAGTCTGCCTATACAAGCCATGGCAAAGTGTTCTTGGGCATCACAGAGTGCAAACAGCTTTATAACATGGGGTAGCAAATGTAAGAGTGGATTTGGCCCTATTGGCTGCCTAAAAAAAAAAAAAAAAAAGACAAAAACGACATTTTCCGCTGTGCTGTTGGTAATTTATTCTGTGAATAGTGGCAAAAGGTGGCTGTGAGCTGAGTCAGAGCTGGAGGACGCTGGTAGGAACTGGGAGAGGCTTCCCCATCCAGCTCCAGGGCATCTCTGGAGCAGCACTGCTGGCCCAGACCTTCCCCAGTCTGAAAAGAAAGGAGCAGCAATTGGACAGGACAGGATTCACACCCTTCTTTGATGCCAGCAGAAAGCTCCGTTAAAAACAAATACCACGGACTCCAGGAAAACAAAACAAAGGTGAAATGCCCAAAGCTGCTCCTTCCACAAAGCAAACAGGAAGGATTTAAAAGCCTCTCGTTTGGGCTGAGGAGCAGAACCAGAGAATAATGGAAAGAAAGAATTAGGGGTTAGGAAAGAAAGGGGGAAAGAAGCCTTTTATCTAGGAATTAAAGGTTTAACCCAGTAAATCTCCCTCTTTCTCTTATTTCTGGGATAAAAATAAGAGCACTTGGAAAGCTTAAGGGCTAGATTTGAGAAGACAGCCATGAGTGTGAGGATGCTCAGACACAACTGGGGACTGTTGAAATCCCTAAGCTGCTTTTTCTTAGGAGAAATAAAGGAAATTACCACTTTAGAAGTCTTATGATCTGTCTGCATTTTTAGCTGACTGCAGTTTTATAAAACAGCCTTACAGTGGGCTTTGTTTGCTTAAAGTCAGCCAAATCTTTCCCTGGCAGGAGCAAAAATTGAGGCATTGGGTCTGCATTTGTCAAGCAGCTGCTTTCTCTGGGCAGTACCTGGGGAGAAGGGGGCTTTTCCAGGCTCAAGTTGGTGTCCAAGGTTGAGTAACCCTCTGGGAGTGCTTCCCTCTCCTCATCACCCCAGTGGGGAATCTGTCCCACTCACTGAGAGGAATCAGGTTTCCTACAGGTAAAAATGAATGAGAGTTCCCAAAACTCATCTGTGCTCTGGCTCTGGAGTCTTTTCTACATAATTCTGCTGGTTAAAGTCATGTTGGGCAAACATTAATGACAAATTCAGTGCCCTCATCTGGGCAGTTTGTGGCTTTCAGGACAGTTGAGTCAATCCTGGGAGAGATGTGGGTCACTCACCTCACCTGTGCCACTGCTTGGTTTCCCAGGCTGATAAAATGCTTGGGAGCTGCAAAATGCTCTGAGTCTTCCTGCTAAGAAAACCCAGAAATAATTCTCTCCTGGAACAGAGAAAAGAATAGCTTTTCTTCCAGGAACAGATTTAATTTCCCTTTTAGTTGCAATGTAACTTTACCAGCAGTTCAAATCTGAATGGGAATGGTTCTGGACTATTTTTGTTATTGCAGTTAAGAAGTCACTATCAGCCATTATCAGTCATCAGCATTTTTTTTCATTTTTTTATTTTATTCAAGAACTGATATAGAGATGAAAAGAGAGGTTTCTTTTGGCAAGAAGACTGGTCTTTCTCTGTACCTTCCCAAAAGGAAAATAATAATGGAAAGAGGGGGGATGCTGAAGAAGGATATCTGATAAAACAAGATTTACTATCAAAACCTACACTACTATTTCCATATATGCTGATGTAACAGACTGGTAAATCATAAAAGTAACATGTTATTAAATCGTAAAAGTAATCATGAGAAAATCAGAGGCCACTCTGCAAAGGCATAACCCCAAGCAAAGAAAAATTCCTTGCAGCAATGTTTTTGTAAACAGCACCTACTTAAAAATTAAATGGTGTGCTATATAAATATATAATATTCCCATAAACCCCTGCATCTGTGAGTAAATCCAACCACAGAGTGAAAATGCCTGCATTTGACAATATCCACATGGAACAACATCCAGCTTTGGCTCCCTTCCTTCCCTTCCCTCCCTCCTTCCCTCCCTCCTTCCCTCCCTCCTTCCCTCCCTCCTTCCCTCCCTCCTTCCCTCCCTCCTTCCCTCCCTCCTTCCCTCCCTCCTCCCCTCCCTCCTTCCCTCCCTCCTTCCCTCCCTCCTCTATTTTAATGCAGCTTCTCTCTGTGGTGAGTGGAGATTAAAAGGGGGAATGGCCTTGCAGAGGTCCTTGCTTTGGAGAACCACTTTAAAAAGCAAGAGACACACACTTTTACATTTCTGAAAGCTGGCAGCAAGGATCCAGGAAGAGTTTAGTTTGAGTTATATGAATTTTGGTAATGCTTGAATGGCTACAATGCAGGCACAGGGAAAGGTCATTTCTTCTCCTGGAGAGGAAAGGAAGGGAGCCCAAGGCTCAGCTTCCTGCAGGGCAGTGGCAGAACCAAGGCCAGATTTTTCTTCTCAGTCCCTGCTCCTTGCACCCCACAGAGCCTTTTTTGTATGCCCAGACTTCTCCCTCTTCCTGCTGCTTCCAGCTCAACATTTATTCACTCCAGGTTTCAGGCACGTTCTTCTCCCGGCTCGGATCATTTCTGCTCTGTAAACAGGTGGACAAAATGATTTGCTCCCAGTGGAGCTAAGCATCTTTGTAGTTCAGTGAGCTCCTGAGGAGAAAAGCAAGGAGATGGGAAATTCCAGCATCAGGGAGATTATTCCAGTTTAATGGCTTAAACCAGCAGCTGGTAAGGGCAGCTGTGGAACACAGCCTGGCTCAAAAGAGACTCTGGAGTTTGGTGTCCTCTCACAGGAGAAGGCTCTGCATTAACCAGATCCTCTTTCCATCAGCTGTTAAAAGCTGTTGGAAGAAGAAGTGGGGATTTCTGAAGGATTAAATATAAAAGACTACAAATGGGAAGGGACAGCACTAAAGAGGCAAACCCATAATTCAATCCACTGAGCAGGGAAAAAGAGAGGACGTGATTTATGAAAGGTGTTACTGCTGAAGAGGATAATCAGGAGAAGAACAGCTAAGCTGGCACAGGGGATCTTACTGAGGGGTGGAGAATCCTAAGAGCTGGCACTAAAATGGAGGTTGAAACACTTCATACACTTTTATAGATGTCACCCAGTTGTCACTAAAAATTACAGTCATCCAGTACCTGAAGGGAGCCAGGCTGGGTGGAGTTCTGAGCAACCTGGGATGGTGGAAGGTGTGGAATGAGATGATTTTTATGGCCCCTTCCACCCCAAACCATTTTGTGATTCCATGATGATTGTTCGGGGTGGATACTTGATTTCTGAGGGAGAGCTGAGCAGTCCAGGGTGTTTTTCCTTAGAGGAGATGCACATTTAGTGTTGGAAAGTCTTTAATGGAAGCCATTCACGTGAGCTAAGAATTAATATTGGCACATCAGTGCTTCCAAATCAGGTTTGGGTTTCCTTCATTCTGGAATACCCATGCAGATTCCTCACAAGCCAAATCGTGTGCAAACATCTTTCAGGCTTGGTTTTATCACCAATCTGTGTTCTCATCTCATCCTGCTGCAGTTGGACATCAACCACAGGGGCGCTCACTGAGGTGAGAGAGCAAACAGCTACCCTGCAAATAAACCTGGAGAGGAGCCTGGGTCTGTGGTGCCAGGCTGGGTGGCAGCTGTTCCCTCCCAGGTGCCAGCTGAAATGCCCTTGCATTCGGTGAAATGAGAACATGGGGGATAATTTAAACTTAAATCCATGTCCTCTCGTCAGTGTCTGATCCGCACACGGAGCAGGTCCTGCTCTAGGCAGGGTTCAGAGGCTGTTGTAGCTTTGCTCCCACTTCTCCCCTTAGCCACACTTGGAGCTCCTGCAGCGGGCCTTGAGGAAAGCTTTATTTCAGCCCAAAAAATGATAAATAAGCTCCCTGCTGCCTTCCCCTCTTAGATTTTACAGATTTACTGTGCTGGCACATCATCGTTAGCTTGCCCTGCTAGAAGCCATTCCTCAAGCTGGTAAATCCACCTGCAGGTACTTCTATCACCCAAGTAGATGACAAGGATATGGATATGATAAAACTTTGGGCTATGAAAGCTAGATGAGAACAAAATTAGCCTGAAAATCTGTCAGACATGAGGGGCAAATATAGAAGTTTATATCTCAGTCCCTAAAATAATTTCCTGGTAATGAGCTGCACAGGTCAGGACGAGTGCAAGCAACGAGGTTCATTTGCACATATTGCATGAAAGGTAAGCTCAGACCCTGCAGTGTGAGTCAGGGGAACAAGTAATTGAACTAAAAATAGTCCAGTAAGTCTGCCAAAGGTAGTCTGTGGTTGCTATGCAGCTGAATGGCAAGTGGAAGTGAACGGGACATTTTAATATCAACTGCTCTTTTGTCCTGCAAGGACTCCTGGAAATGAGGGTGATGGAAGTGCAAGTTTCACAGCTTGGTGTCCTGTCCTCCTCCATGCTGGTGCTGAGCAGCACAGAAAGGCACAGAAATCACTGCCAACACCAGCAGAATGATTGCTTGGAAACATTTAGGGTGGATCTCAGGGAAAGGTCCTTCCCCCAGAGGGTGCTGGCACTGCCCAGGCTCCCCAGGCAAGGGGCACAGCCCCGAGGCTGCCAGAGCTCCAGGAGAGCTCGGACAGCGCTCCAGGGATGCCCAGGGTGGGGTTGTTGGGGGTCTGGGCAGGGCCAGGAGCTGGGATGATCCTGTGGGTCCCTTCCAGCTCAGCATGTTCCAGAATTACTTTCACAGAATTTCTAATGTGGTGTTAGGACAGGCAAGGGGGGGCATCAGTGTGGTGTGTCCTCAAAAAAAAATGGAAATGGTGAGGTAGAGAAGCTGCTGTTCTTGGATCACAGAGAGGAGCAAAGAAGGAATAAAGGGATATCTGTGGAGATAAAGAAGTTTTGGGGAGACAGGAGGGTCTGAGATAACAGAGACAAGAACCACAGGCTAAAAAAGCAACAAAATTTAGTCTCCAGCAGTAAAAAGGATAAGTGAAGAGGGACTGAAGAAGGGTGAGAGACAAATGAAAGTGCGAAATGAAGCCAGAAAACAAAACAAAGATTGAGTCAGGCAGTGTGGGTGTGCACGCAGGTGTCTGTTTGCAAGCACAAATATAGAACAAGAAGATGATGATCAAATAGAAAGAAGAGATACAAAAGCTGGAAAACATTCTGAAGCTGAAGGGATAAAAAAGATTGAAATAAGAATGCAAGTGGAGGAAGCTGTAAATTAAAGGATAAATGGGGAGGGAGGAATAGCAATTGAAGTATTACAACAGTTTCAGCATTTTTGTGAACTCTGGTGACAAAAGAGAGGGAAAGCTCTAAAATCTGGAGTTTTAGGACAATACTTGGAAGGTTGTTTGTGTGTGAGAGGCAGGGAGGGACCTCCCTGGGATAGGAAATGAGACTTGGGGGTACCCCCTGGCCCTCCTGGCTCTCAGGGCTCAGCCCTTTTCACTCAGTCTCGTTCTGCCTGCGGGAGGCTCCTGGCAGGACGGACGCGCTGGTCCTCACTTCCCAGATGCTCTACTGGCATCTCTGGGGGCCGGAGTTGGGATAAAACCCCTCGGTTGTTCCATTTGAGGGCTTTGCGTGAGGAGATTTGTTCGGAATTGCTCTCGACTCCTTGTGCTTGCACTTCACCCTCCCGTCGGAATTAGTTCGCGGCACCTCCCAGGTGTGTGGATGGGAGGAGCAGCCGGAGCTCATCTTTCTCCTCATCTTTCTCCTTTGCGGAGCACCGAGCGAGCTCCCGGGGTGGAGCAGAAGTGTCTGGCACAGGGAGGTGGTGCTTCTGGTGCTTCTGGGCCGCTCGCAGGGCTGCAGGGAGCCGCAAATCTCATCTTCATCCGTGCTCGGGGTAAATCGAGGCGGACGGCACCTCTCTGCGGGGAGGTGACAGCGGCCAGCACTGCTGCATCCCCGCGGTCCCCTGGCGGGCCAGCCGCGTGTAACGCAGCCTGAAACCCGGCCGTGCCCCCCGGGAGCTGGGCAGGGAGCACAGGAGCTGCCTGAACGCCTCTGCTTCCCCCGGGACGATCCCTCCAGCTTGGATGTCCCGTCAGAGGCTGCTCAGCAGCAGCCCAGCCTAATTCTTCCTTTCGGGCGTTGATCTGAGCCAGAGAGTGGATCCCCTCCGTGCCCGCGCTCCTCGGGAGCTGCCGGGCACAGCAGCTCCCCGGCTCCCGGGATGAGCTCCTGACATGCTCAGGCACGGTACAGATTGTGACACAGGCGGTCTCTTTACAAAACACTGAGCTCAACCTCCCCGCAGTCTATTACACATCCTGTCTCCGCAGAATGCGCCTGGAGACAGCGTAAATCTTCCCGGGAAGCTTCGTCATGTGCCCGGCACTGCTTCGGAGCAGCAGCCTGGGCACCTGGATTAACACAGCCTGCCTGAGCATCCCCACTGCTTCTCGCGGTGTCTGAGCAGTGCTGAGGGTGACCCGTGGCCAGGGCAGGACGCAGAAATGGCTGTGCAGAAAATGAGGATGCGGCCCCGCAGAACCTTTGCCATCCCAGGTCTCTGTCACCTGGATTTCGGCAGCACAGCCCCGCACGGGGATGTGCTGTGGGGCAGGTCACGGAAATGATCCGTGATGAAAATAACCCGCCGGGAAATAAAATCGCTCGCCCTGACTGCTTTCAGCAATGTGGAGGACTCTAAGGAGGAATTTCTTGCTGGGGTTGGGTGTGCAGGGGAGGAGGTTTCAGGCACTTTGTCACTGTGCGCTCAATTAAGTGACCTCCTGGTGATCCACGGGATGTGGGAGGACGACTCACCCTCACCTCGCCGATCCCGGCTCTCAGACTGCTCTGGGTAAAAGCTGCCCTGGTTCTCCCGGTGCTGGAAAATCAGCGTCTCTTTCCAGCCTTCTTTGTCCCTTTGGGCTTGCTCGTGCAACAGGGTTAACACCGTAGAAATCAAAAGTAATACAAATCCTCCTAGGGGTAATTCTTGCAAAAAACTTCCTTTTGTGTTCAAAGGCCTGGAATATTTATCTTTGGAATATCAATTTATTCAAAAATGTAACTGCAGGAGGGAGCCACCATTCTTATAATTAACCTTTATGTGTGTATGACCTCTCATGGGGATCCCCCTTTTCCCACACATCACATTTTATAAGAAAAGAGGCATTGTTGAACGGCTTCAGTGAAAAAAAATCTTAAATGTACTCTGAATAGAATTAGGATCCAAAGGATCCTAAGGATGATTCACCCCTGCCTCACTGATCCCCATTCTCAGACTGCTCTGGGTAGAAACTGCCCTGGTTCTCCCAGTGCCAGAAAATCAGCATCTCTTTCCATCCTTCTTTGTCCCTGGGCTTGCTCATGAGGCCAAGGTGCTGTCAAAGCAAACCCAGTCCCCCCACCACAGAGCATGATTTCCAGCATTAAATTGTCCTGGCCAGCCTGCATCCCACATTGTTGCATTCCACCTGTAATTTCAGGGCTTTACAGAGTTCTTCTTTATTTCTTTTCATGAAATGCCCTGAAAGAAAATCCATATCCTGCCTTCTACCCAGCAGATCCTGCATTTCAATGGAGACTTAAGTGATTCATGTCATCCCTACTGAGTCTGAAACACTGGGGGGACGTGTCTGACACAATATATCAAACTCTGGGCCATCCATAAGATGTCCAGAGGGATTTTTAAACATTAGATTTCCTTTGGCACCTCCATTGCTCAGGTATCTTTGATCATCCTCCCAAGAAATCCTGCAGCATTAGGCAGATAAACAACTTAGAAACTGGAACTGTTTTCTAATTTCTACCACCTAATTTTCCATCATTTTCTGATGCTCTTTGTGATGTTTGTGGGGTTTGCTGGGAGAGAAAGCAGAGGAAGAAAAGGAGACACCACCCCTTTGCCCTTAGCAATATTTTGATTTAAATTTATGCCTCCCTAATAGTACAAAATGCAGAATAGGTAGGAAATAAGGTCCTTGCAGGAGGTAGATAATTGTGGTTCTCTCAGAAAAAACAAGCAAAAAAATAAGCTTATGTGATGGATGGCTCAGTGCTATGAATGCAAATACCAGGCTGTAATTTATTGAAGCTAATAGCAACAAAATGTTAGTAAGATGGTTAGAAAACAACAAGAGCAGCAATGTCTGATGGAGTTTAGATATTCATCAAACAAATGGGAGTCCTTAGTGGGAAGTGTCACAAAAGAAAGATGGCTGAGCCCATGCAAGGTGGAAGGTAAAAGCCATCAGGAGCCTCTGATTCAATGTTCATGCCAAGCCCCCACCCCCAGCACCTATAAACCAATTTATTTTGTCATCTTTCAATACTCCATCCTACAAGCTGCTTTGGGGCAACTTGCTTATTTAACAGGCTCCATGTGCAAAAAGAAGGTGACATTTTAATCCTGTGATTTTATCCAGTTGTGATTAAAGCTCCTGGCTTTAATGGTAGAAAACTTGGGGAAATGGGAGTTTACCTGGTCACCTTCAGAGTCTTTGATGCCAATTCACCCCCAGACTGCTCCTGGAATTCTGTTCCCATCGTTGATGCCTTCTGGAGGCTGACCTGGAACAGAGACCAGACAGAGCAAAAGGATAAAGTAGGGATTTATTAAAAGGCCTCCATGGGCACACCTGGGCAGCACAAGAGCTTAGCTGGACTAGACCTAAGATGCACCTCAAAATGGTCACTAAGTGGATGACTGATTATGAGGTCTTACACTTCTATGAGTTCTGGTTTATTAGCATATTGGAGTTAAATTGTCTAACTGTAGCTTCAGGTTATGAAGCTCCATCCTCCTGGTTTTTTCTTCTCACTTCACCCTTGTTTTTGTTCTTGGGCCTGAAAGTTGTCCTTGGTCTCGAGCTAGAGAAGGAATTGTTTTGTCTTTCTACTCTGTGAAGAGAGCTCAGTAGCACTTAATATGAAACCTAAAACTATTTATTAAAACAGCTCAGAATTTAAGAAATATAAAAGCTAAAACTTAAGGCATCATCGTGACACTGCTAATGACAGCAAAGAGTTTTGCTGGGGATTTTTCTGACAGGAAGAGCTTTGTTTTTTCCACTGTGTATTGACGAGCATGGCTTTGAAACACTCCTGAGGTCTGGAGTTTGGATCCAGAAGTTCAGATGCTTATCCAAACTGACTTTAACTTGACTGCATCACTCACTTGCCTTCCTGCGAGCGAAGGAGGGATAAACACAGTGAGGGGTGGCAGAGGGGAGGGGGAAACATGACCCAGGAAATTTTTTCCAAGGTCAGAACTGAGTAGATTTGTCTAGTTCTCATTTTCTACCTCCCATTTTAAAATTTTTGAGGGAGGGCAGCTGGTATCAGCCAGATCCTTTCAGACTTCCCAGCGTGCTGTAACTAGGCAGCATCCACTTCAATGTGGATGATAATTGCAGGTCCTAGGCTGCAAACTGACGTCAGCTCTTCAGAGGAGGATGCTGACTGCTTAATGAACATCACTAGACACTGTTCAGCTCCTGCTCAGAAAAAGAAAACTCAAAAAATTACTTTCAGGGAGCAGTCAGCATCCATTATCTTCTTTCTGATGATAATTTAGAGATGTTTCTCCTAGCATTTGAGAAAAAGAGTTCACTTCCAGAGCAGCAACTTCAAGTTTGATTATGTGGCAGAGAGAAAAAGGTGACGTAGAAGTATAATTAAAGGGTCCTTTTCTGGGAGAAAATTCATTTCTGCTGTATTCAGGGACTCTCTATATCCTCTATGCCATCCTGTTTATAATTCCATGTGTAAAGCTTAGGTGCATCCCCTCTTCATGCTGCTCTTTTCCCTTCATTTAATGTTTTTAGAGTGATGGACTGCACAGACAAGCTGGGAATGGGAAGTTGTTTCCTTTTCCTTGGCAGCATGAGGAGATGGAATCGGCGTGGGCTCCATTTCTAAGGCCCTGCTGGTGCAGCCTCGTTACTGGGGATATTTGCACATGCAAATTTAGAGTTAATTTTTTGTAAGTCCCCAAAGCAGTGGAAGCAGAAGGGTAGGGCACTGCTGTTCTGGTATTGCACCATTCCTGAATCCTTGCCTTCTTCCCACCACCAAATTCCCTCACGCAGGGGTCACGAAGAAGCCACTGGAACAAATCTGGTGAGGAGGGGGTTGTCTTCATCCCAGTGGGCTGCTCCTGCCTCTTTGGAGCCTACTTATGGTGCCAGGGAAGCACAGAGGTCAGGAAATTAAGGAGAATTCAGCTGTCCAGCCTGGGCTGTGCTCACCATGGTGCAGCTCTGCAGAGCTCAGGTGCTGCACCTGGGGATGGATTTGTTCCATTGACTTTTCCTGAACGACAGCTTCCAGCGAGGATGAACTTTCTTTGAGGTCTTGCTGGGGGAATTAATTTAAATTTTATCCTTGAAGGGCGAGGAAGAGACTTTTTGGAAACCAGAAAAGAGCAGAGAAAATAAAGGGCTGGAAATAAGCACACTTAACAGTGTTATGGAATCAAGCTTTGTTTTCATTATTGTGCCGTGCGGCAAAACGCGTTTCCAGCGTTCTTCAGAGCACTCCAGTAATTTGTCTTAATTAGCATGATTTAGGTGGTTGCTTCCAGCCTTTGGAATTTAGCACAAGGTTAATGTACATAAACGTATGATGGCACAGAGAGAAACCAGAGCTGTCGTGAAGATGAAGTGTTCCAGCAGCGTGGAATGCACAAGGAATTGGCTGAGTAGGCACTCTCAGTTCTGCCACCGAGGCAAATAACAAAAATACCCTGAGCTGCAGGTGTGTGACTCCCAGGAGCCTCAGGAGCAGCAGAGTGGGGGTCAGGAGTCCCCCTTGAAATGCTTTTTCTGATCTATTGAATTGGAGGCTAATTTGTTTTTAAGGTTGCGCTTCTTTAAAACCTGCAGGGTTTTCTGTGTCTTAGTGCACTTCATTGTGTGGAGCTGGCCAAGCTCAAACCTGCCTGTGAAAACCAAACTCTTGAAAGGGGCAGTGGGTATAGGAATGTGTGAACTCACCTGACAGGGATTTTAGGGACTTTTTGCTCTGTGTGAGACCAAGTTGTCCCTCTCTCTTCCAGCCCAGTTAGCCTCGTGTGTGTGAACACCTTTCTGCTCTTGCAGCCCTTTGCACTGGTTTGATGTGGTTTAGTCTCCATCCATAGGAGGTTCACACCCCTCTGCCTGGGTCTGCAGGTCCCTCCTTTCTGTCTCTCCTTTTCCAGCAGCCTCTGGAGGATCCTGGAGATTTGGGAGCTTCTGTGTTTCCTGTTGTGTTGTAATGCCCTGGAGTGGAACTGACTCCACCTTTCAAAAGGAGATCTCAGGGAAAATATCTCTGTTCTCTGGATGTTTTTGTCCTGCTTTTCCAGTCTGTCCTTCCCTTTTATAAGGTGGAACATGTTGGTTATGCCCCCTCCCACCTGCCCAAACACAAAATGACCAGAGTTGCCTCAACCAGCAGGGCAGAGGGAGTAAGAACCACGTCACAGTCTGTGTGCAGTGCAAGGTGACTGCTCTGCACAGAGGAAGATCTCCTGCAAGCGTGTCGGATTTGTGATAACCATGCTCTCATTGCTCATCTGCTTGGTTTGGGGAGCTGTGAATAAGAATGTCCAGTCATTTAGGAGTTTTTCACCTACCCACCACCCTGATGCATCAAATGGGGGGGGGTTGCCTCTAGCAGAGGAAGGATGTACAGAAGGAGGGGAGTTCCCACTGAGACTTGTTTTGGCCTGTATTTGTGGCATGGTGAGAGTGACTAACACCCAGAATTCCATCTCCTCCCTGCCAGGTCCCCAGGCCCCTCTGACACAGCCTGCTCTGCATTGCCGTGACTGATTTCCTCTGCCTTGGGGAGGTGGTGCAGGGTGTTCCTCACCAGGTTTTTTCCCCTCAGAAACACCAATTCTGTTACCATGGCTGCTTCATCTCTGGGCTAACATGAGAGGTGCCGGCTCCCCCAGACTCCATCCACAATTTGCTCAGCAGCAGGAAAGAAACAGCATTTCTGCCTTCCTTTGAGAGTGGCTGGAAAGTCTCCATAGAAACATTTGTTGTTACACAACATCAGTACTTTAGGCTGTCTCCTTCCTTCATCCTGATCCTCTGCGAGGGAATTTGTGGATGCTGTGTGATTTCCTGAGCTGAGTGGATGGTTTACACGGCCAGGCTGTCCTGAGGGATAAATTTAGTCTCTCTGTCCCTCTGATGGGTATTTTTGTGCCTCAAGCTCTGCTGCAACAATCCAAGCTGTGGCCAAGAAGTTTTGGTGCAGAGTCTCATTTGTATGGGTAGAGTTCTGTCAAACAGATAAAATTATAATCCCCATTACCAGGAGCTAATTAATTTAATTCTCTAGTTTACTTTGAGGTACGAGCTGGAAATGAAAGGACTGAGACTGATAGAAGAAAAAAAAAAGGGGGTTGGTTCTATCAGATCTTTCCCTGTGAGTCTGCTCTGCAGAATATCTTTGCAGAATATATTAGACCCACCTCATGTTTAAACTGCTAAGGTGATGCCTGAGGAACAGTTAATGCCACTGGGAAAGTGAATTATGCAATAAAGGAGGAGGCAAGAAATCAGGGAGAAACATAGACCACGGCTAGCTATTTATCACTGTTATTTTCTCCAGTGATTTTGCTTTGCACAAGTGCACATGGTCTTGAGTGTGACCAGGGATATGTGTCCATATCAGCATTAGTGCTGTGTGTTTAATCACTCCCTGCCTCAGCTCTCGGGGTGGGCAGAGGTGCAGACAGGTGGCCATGGTCAGGTTTTTACCTGTTTAACTCTCACGTGTGCCCCTGTGTGCCTCACAGGCCAACCAGAGGCAATCACACCACTCAGAGCATCTTCCCAGCAGGAGTAAGGGCAGCAAATCCTTCTTTTGCTGTGCCTCAGGAGCCCCGTGCAGGAAATCCTTTGCAATCTGGGGTGGGGAGAAGCCCAGTTACAACCCACCTTTTTTTTCCCAAGATCTTACCATTTCTTCCTTGCCTCCGAAGTATATCCTGTAAAGGGTGAAAGGAGAAAGCTTGTTTTCTCCTAAATCCCTGGATTTGCTCCCATAAAAAGAGCTGCAGTGCTGAGCACGTGGAGATCTACAAAGGGAGCACCCTGTGCTCGGTTCACGCAAATCGCTCCCCTCCCCGTGAGCCAGCAAAGGGGGGTCGGGGGTGCAGAGCAGGGCTGGGCAGTTCCCTCAAGGTGTGGGCTGGCAGGGGCTGCAGGGGTGGTTTATTTAATATTATTTAGCATCCTGCATGGGGTGGGGGGGAGATGGCAGCTGGGGAGTGGGGACTCACCTGCATCCACAGGAGAGGACGGGAATTACCCCGGTGCTCCCTCCCTCATCTCTCCGTGCATTTGTAACCCGTGGCTGAAGAGCTGGTTTGGTTTTTTGGGGGTTTTTTTGTGTGTGTGTGTGGCTTTGAAAACGCGACTGAACGCTCCCAGGGAGGGTTGGTGTCTGTTTCCAGGCTGCAGCTCCCCTGCTGAATTTCATGTTTACAGTTTATGATCCGCTGAATCCTCCGGTGCCTTGTTCCCAGCCCCGCAATAGAAATGTCACGAAATCCAGTGCAGAGTGTGCCATCCTCTGAGTTTTCCAGCCACTTGCTAATGCATTCAATGAGGTTGAAATCACAGCTCCCCTGCAGAGGGCTTTCTCTGAGAGCCCTGGCAAATGGGTTTCTCTGCCTCTCACCCCCATGTCAGCCTTTGCCTTTGGGTCCCACCAAAGCTGGTACCCCACCAAGCAGTAGAAGGGCAAAAACCTGGGGGTTTTGGTAGATTTGTTTCCTGTTCATCCTCTCCAGAGCCCTTGTATCTCCCCTCAGTTGCATTTTTCTTTCTCTGGCCTAATCCTTTCAGTTGTTCCTATGCCCAGCTGGCTTCAAGAGAAATAAGGAGTGTGTGGTCTCTCTGCCATGAGCTCCTCTCTGTTCCTCCAGCTTTACAAATTGCTGCTGCAGTGAGAGGCTCAGATAAGCCATGGATTTATTCCATCTTGTGAGTAAACCATGTGCAATATTGACCAGTCCAAGGCAGCATCAAAATTACAGAGATTTCTATGTCTAAAATACAACAGGAGAACTGGAAGCCACCAGTCCTCTCCAGAAAATAATCTGTTCAAGGAAGCAGAAATCCTAATTCAGGCTTTCCCTGCTGCACGCTGGCCGTGTTCTAATTTCTCCACTCTCTGCTGTTCCAAGGGTCACTTGGTCATTTTTCTCCCTAAAACAAACTCGTTAAAAATTCAGGGGAAAGGTGCCAGATATGGTTTAATTGAAAAGAGAAATATGGAAAGCTACCTGGGAAAGGGAGAGGAGGGAAATCTTGAGCCATCTCCTGCATTTTTGCTGGTTTATTGCTGTGCCTGGGAGTTTCTCCTGCAGCAGTATGTCACTGGAATAATAAGGCAGCAGGTTGGTTGCTTAACTGCAGTAGCCAGATCAGCAGGGATTTCAAGAGATAAGTAATTCAGTTTGATTTTGTATCCAGGAATTATAATTTACATTCCCTTCACCTTAGAGAGAGAGGCAGTCTGGGCTATAATTAAGCTTTTTTCCCCCTTGTCTTCTTCGGTCCTCTGTTCCTCCTATTGTCAGGAAACGTGGCAGCAGAAGCCTTAAAAGCAGGGAGTCATGACAACTGACTCTTCCCAGAGCAACTGGAGTTGTTAGAAGGAAGAAAGAAATATCCTTTAAAACACAAATGCCTGAAAAAGCAATTAAATCACAAAACTGTATGACAGCCAAGGGTTGGGAACCACCCACGAGTTGGGAGTTTGTTATCTGCAGCTTCAGGGTCTGGGCTGGGTAAAAAGGGAGTTGGATTCACTGATGTTATCTGGGGGTCTGGCCGTGGTTTCCTGTCTGTAGATAAATAAATGCCCACACAAAGAGCTAATTAAGGGCAGGAGGAGTGTCTTGCACAAGAACCCGTTAATGGCTTTGGAGCAAAAGTCCTGCTGAATTTCCCAGGGTGAGAAATTCAATGAGCAGCTTAGGAGAGTCCATCCTGGAGCAATGTCCTTGTAGTGCTCAGGGCTTACTTTTATTACAGGTTTGATTGGCTCCAAATTAAAAAGTTACCCCTGCAGTGAAACGTTTGACCAAAATCTTAGACTTAAACGAAAAAAAAAAAAAAAAGAGAGAGTGACTTTGATTGAGATAAGGAGTTGCTGTGCCTGGATTTCTGCTTAGCATGGCAGGAGAGGATTTGTTCATCTCCACCCTAGTTCTGGTTCTCTCTCCGATCAGTAGCAGAACTCTGTGGTTCTCCCCTCAGTTCCCATTGGCTGCACACCTTGATTGGGTGAATCTTGCTTTGAGTCCCTCAAGGTGTGATAACCACGTGGTTTTGTCAGCTCACAGATGTGTCCTGGTGTTGAGGAGGGAAAGCCTGGATCCATCTGTGATTTCAGCCAACATCCTTCCAGAAAGGCATGAGGCTTTTCGTTTCAGCACTGCAGGAACATCTGTGGGATTGCCTACGGTTACAGAACACCTGGATTTGGGAAGTCAGGGCTTCCCGCTTGTGTTCCCCTCCTGAGCAGAGGATGGTCTCATGTCTCAGTGCTAAGCCAGGTGTCTTTGAGCCTCAGTTAGTGAAGCTTCTCATTTTTCCTTTTGCTGTTTGTATGCTTATCTGTTCTCTGTGAAGGGGAGATCCCACCACAGGGGGAATCTCCGGTTTCCGTGCACATCCGATTTATGCTCTGCTAAAACCAACCAAAGAAAGTATTTGGAGAGTGGCTTTGTTTTCAAACGGCTCCAGATGCAAAATGCTCCGTGGCTTTATGTCAGGATTGTAACAAATGAATAGAGCACAGTGAATTAATTTTGCTAATGAGCTTTGCAACCACATGATGCATCTTCATACAATTAAGGTGCAGAAGGAGGCAAGAAGATCCCAAGTGACACTCTTTGTCTCAGCACTTCAGGACCCTCAAAAGTGTTGTCTTCCCCTCCCTGTAATTTCTTTCCTTCACAAAGACGAGAAATACACAGACCAGTTGTTTCAACAATTGAAAAATGATGTGTGTGGTGCTGGTTGCAACAGTGTTTTTGTAGCTCTCATTTATTTTGCTCTCCAGACAAGAAAGGCAAAGCAGTAGCATTTTATAGAGCAGAGAACATTTTTACACAGTTCTCTTAAATCTTTTTAGCAGTGCCTGAACAAAATATTTACACTGTAAAGAGAATTTAGTAAACTATCCACAAGACTTACCAGGACAACCTGCCCATCCCTCCTGAGCCATTGTTTTCCATCCCATTCATTCCCAACATGCTCACACTCCAGCCCCATTTACCCATCTACACTCTCTCTCTGCAGCCCTAACATATTTCCTTTTGATTTACATCAGTTTCTCTTCCATGCTCTCATTTGGGTGGCTGTTTTTTCTGGTTTAAAAAAAAGAAGGCAAAGGTAGCTGATTTTCACTGCTCGTGGCTAAAAACTGGGTAACACCAGGAATAAAACCTGTACAAAGGGTTGTGATCAGATAAAACCATGAGTAAGGGGTGCTCAGATGCCCACAGTCTCTTCAGCCAGCAGTCCTGTTGAGCTTGTGGAGTGTCAGAGGCTTCTCCAGATCTTTGGTGCTCCAACTCCTGCTTCTCTACTCATAGATGAATCTGAGCTCAGTGGAATTAAACCTCCACCAAGAGCCACCTCTAATGCTAATCTTCTATCAGGGCTTGCCTCTGTTCTTTTTTCATTGTGGTTTTCTTTAATAGAGGTCAGTGACAGAGAAGGTTTTGTAGGCAGAAAATGGAGTGACTGCCATGGGGGTCAAACAGCCAGGGAAGTTTGGCTGATTACAAACAAATTTCCCCCTTTGTCATCAGCTCCTAAGGACAGGGCTGGCACTGGGTTCTGGGCTCAGGGGGAAGCCTGAGGGGGGAATTTAGGCAGGGCAATAATGAAGAACCACTGCCCCACACCCCTGTTTCCAGCTCTAGAGCAAGGCAGAGTCCCAGCAATGTGTTACAGCCACGTACCAGGGACAGCAGCTTTGGAGGCAGTTCCTTCAGGACTGCAGTCCACAACAGACCCTGGAAAAAAAACCACTTCAGACAAAATGCTCAGCAAAATTCTGTGGCATTTCCTCCAATACTTCTCTTTCTATTGTACTGCCTGTAGGACACACAGATTTATACTCTCCTGAAAGCCAAACAGATGAGATGAACCTGCCATCCTGTCCAGTCCTTCTCCCGCCTCTCCTTCAGCTGCTTAAACAGTCAGCTTATTTATTTTGTGTTGCTTCCCATTAGCAGTGGAGGACTGATGCCTGGAAGTATTTTAATGGCACTGTTGACCTTGATAATAAAACTGTTCAGTGTAGTTTGTGTCGGTAATGGCATCAAAACCACCGGGGTCACAGAGGAGCAGCACATGGAATAACACCAGCAGTGAGAGGTCCTGTGGAAAGATATCAGTGCAGAGGCCCCTTTCCAGTGCTGTCCCCCTTCCTGTATCAGGCCCTCAGCTCTGTGTGTGATTTGCCCATCCATGAGCAGATATTCGGGGCTGTGGTGATGCTCAGAACCTTTTCCTGACACTCAGAACTGTTTTCTGAGGCTCAGAACCATTTCCTGAGGCTCAGAAACATTTCCTGAGGCTCAGAATCTTTTCCACGCTCGCTCCCGCGGCTCGCTGGGCGCTCGCTGCCATATGACACTGACAGCTGCAACTGCCACTAGCTGCTATCACAGGGCTGTGTGTAATTTAGGAGAACAATTTGCATAATTCCAAAGCCTAAAAATATCCCTGTACAAACAAAATGCATTCTCAGGCTCTGCTCTGACAGACGGGGGAAATGGCCGCTTCTTTCCAGGCGCATTTTTGTTCTGGGGATCCTCAGCACCTTCTCCTCCATCTGAAGGTTTGTGAGAGACATTTAAGGACGGGGAGCAAGTGATAATTGCCCTCAACATGCATCACAGGCTTTACGGCAGACGATTAGGAAGGTGCCTTCCAGAATAATTAGCTTTCTGTGGCGCTGAGCCCCTGCCTGGAAGGGAGGTGAAGCCTGAAGATGAAATGAGACCATGGCAGGTCCCTACCCCAGGGCTCCCCTGTCCACCCCTTCCCCTCCCAGGCCCTGCTGATAACGTTGTCAAGAGTGCAGAGCTGCCTGCCCCACTGAGTGAAAGAACAGCTTCTGCTCTCCACGTCTCCTTGGTGGTGGCAGGGGAGGATTTGTGACCTTCTCGTTCCCCTGTAACGTCCTCGCGGGTCACGGCAGAACAGGCTGGCACAAATCAGTGCCACGGGGAGTTTGGAGAACTGCTAAAATATGTCAGCTAATCCCCCAGAGCACCAACACCCCCATGAATCCCAGAGGTCTCGGGGACTTGGAATCATCCACTGCCATGGTCAGGGCACTGGCAAGGAAATGGGGATTTGTGTCCGGCAGTGATTTCTTTTTTTTCTTTTTTTGTGCTCTCTGGTGCTTCTTCCTGGGAGGAAGCAGCACGGATCTCTCTGTGATTTTAGCCTCCTGAGCTTCCTGCTCTGAACTCTGCAGGATTGTGAAGGGGATGGCCAAGGAGCAGCAGCAGATCACAGCAACTCTTGCTCTCTTTAAAAAAATCATCAAGATAGATGTACTAGCCCTCCACAAAGTCTGTAGGCCTTGGGTGTCTTGTACCTCCCAATTCTTGAGGGTCAGAAGATTTGTGGGAAGCCTCTGTGCTGTATTAGTTCACTGTCCTGAGCTGTAAATGATGAACAGGGATAAAATACCACCCAAACCTCTCTTTTTTGATGAATTTGGGCTAGAGCTTGTCTCTGCTCATTCAATTAGGCAGAGCCCAGCAGAACACACACTCAGCCCAATGGGGTCCCACAAAATAAATTTTAAGGAAGCATTTTTCTCAGCGTCTTAGTGACTACTGGAGTTTCACCCAAGGCAAATTGTGGCAGACTAATATTTTGTTGAGAACAGTAAATATCTGGCTTTAGACAAAGGCCTATTGGTCTTTTGTTTCCCCAGGTTTAACACTCCCTAGGTTTCTTTGCCCTCAGTCTCTTTAGAAACTACTCATTTGCTAAAATCAGAGCTTATTCACCCCAGGAAGTTTGGTGGTGTAGAAGGGAGACACACCTGAAACCGGTGCCTTATTCAGCTCCTCCAGGAAAGACAAGGAGTTTGACTTCTTTGGGGTTCATCTGTTTTACTCTTTCTTCTCTAATAATTTCCATTTACAAAGCACAAAAATGTTTTCTTCTCCCACCCTCAGTTGCCTTAGGTAACTCTATTGAAGCCAATGGATTTCCACAGATGTCAAAAAGCCCTGCAAAGCCAATCAGCCATTTCAGTGATCGCCCTTCACACTCTTGATTTGTTTGCTCCCCTCTCTTGCCTGTGCTGGTAAAGTTCCATTCATTTTGTACCATCACTGAAAGCCACATCAGTCGAAGCTGCAATTTATTACAAACATTTGTTTTGTGCTGGCACAGCCAGGCTGACTCTCATCCCACTTACACTGCTTTTTCAGCACGTAATGACAGGGATCACAATAACTGCTCCTCATTTACTGGCTTGACATAACACTCAGACCAGTAAAACACCATTGACACCACTACACTGGTGGCCTGGAAAGCGTCTGACACTGAGCATTTAAGAGAAAGTTTTACGTGTTCCCCTCCTTCCTCTCCCCCTTTATAAAGACAGAACTGCCTGGGATGAAACAGCCCAAATCAACTCTTTTGTTCCACTTCTATCCAGTTATACAGGGACAAAACAGGTTGGCACATCCTAAAAAAGAGTAAGACCAACAGGTTTTGAGCAGACTTGCTGTGCAGGCACAATTGGTGTGAGCCTTTGCAGCACATCTGACACAGAAAACGTGGATTGAACCCTGTGTGGATGTGCAGGGGATTTCTAAAAGCAGCAGTGGAGCATCTAAAGCAACCGAGCTGGGATTTCTGCACCTACCCCCTGCAAGAAACCCGGCTGCACTTTTGCTGTTTGGTTTCAGATCAGGCTCCTGGCTGCCACTTTCCTGCCTCTGGCAGCGCTGGATGCATCTCTTGCACAAAGGAAGGCTTTTGTTGGGGCACACAGTGAGAGGCTGATTGCAATCTCTCACCACAAAAACAGATCTATCAGTTCAAAAATGTTGTGAAAGGGAGGTTGTAGTGTTCCTTTAAACTCCAGAGAAATCAGCTGTGGGAATGTGGACATTGTGTCTGATCTGTGTGCTTTGAACCCCACCTGGAAGAGAACTGGTCCAAAGTGGTGGCTTTGCCCTGCCTGGTGTTCTCCCTGGATGGGAATTCACTGCAAGAATAAACAGTTGTCAGTCCAAGCTTGCCAAAATCTCCTATGCACAGTAATACTCATGCAGTTTTTCCAGGGTGCTTTTCCTATGAGTAAACATTACAGCTCAAATCACGACTAAATACAGCAGAGAGAAAGAACGTCAGAATCTGATTTTGCCTTGGCAGGGAATGATTTCACAGCTTTCTCATGCATTGTCTAAATGTACAACTTTTGTCTCCCATTTCCTCTCTAAAAATGAGTGAGTAGGCCAGGAGGGATTTAGTCAAATGGAAATGAGTTTTCTCTGAGCACATTCCCTGTTAAAAACACCCTCTAAATCCTCAGGTTTTAGAATGGATGGGTGAGGATCACAATAGACTGATGACTATTCAAAGTTAACATGTTCAGAATTTCTTGGAAACCGTACTACTCCTTAATTCTCCTTGTTAGAATTCTTCCCTGCCTCAAAAACCATTTATGAATCAAGAAAACAAAGCCACATTTGGCTGGATCCTGCAGACTCCTGACATTCCCAGCTGTCACATCACCGAGCCACGAGCTCTGTCCATGAAAGTGGGAGCAGGACCTTGCCCTGCATCAGGTGATTCCAGGGCTTTGGATTCAAGGTGCCAAACTCTTGAACATATGAATCCCAGAGTTTCCTTCAGTCCCAATTCAGCCCTGAGGAGCTTTGCTCAGTGAGAGACTCCTTGAGCTCCGAGTTCAGAGTGTGACTGAGCACCCTACTGTGGAATTTCTGCTCAGTCCTGGAACTGGGAATAACAGGAGGTCACAGATCCCCCCGGGAAGGGGACTGGGTTCCTCTGGCTGAAGTCAGAAAGTGCAACAGGCTGTTTGTGGACATTGTTTTGCAAAGAGCTCTGGAGATGGTGGAGTCTGATAGGGGCCCTCAGACAAAGCACTCTGAAAGAATGAGGATAAATGCACATTTTTAATGAGCTCTAACAAAAGTCTATTGAATGGTTTCTTCAATTTAGTTGTGTTTTGATTATTTCCATTGTCCTTTGTTTCCCCATATGCGGTTGTGATGCATCCAGGAAAAAATCATGAACATTTGCATTGACAGCCATCCAGAATTTCCATTTAAAATGATCCACTTTGTTACAGTAATTAGCCTTGTAAGTAGAACAAAGCGCACAACACTGACAATAGTTGCTAGTGATCACTTCACTTCCTAATCAGGCTGCTCCTTCAAGCATTCTAATTTATTTTACTAATGATTACAGGGCAGATGCTGCACAGATTTGCACCTCTAGGAACTCCAGTGAAATAGAGAAGCAGAAAATGTTGCCTAGTTTGCCCAATCCTGGAGTATCCTGAGCAATTTCAGGGCCAAGCAATTATAAATAACAAATTTTGCTCTCAGAAGTTTATTGATTTCAGATTTGAATTCTCTGACATATCAATTGCTGTGAAGGAGGGGGAGCTGGAACTGAAGGGTTTCTGGGAGAGGGGTGCCGGGTGCTGAGCCCTCTCAGATGGCACTGACAATCTTTGAATGGGACATGGAAGTAGGAGCACCTCCTTGCATTGAGTTCTCCATAAAAAACCCCTCCCAGCTGGTTTTGCATCTTTAGAAAAAAAAGCACTCAGAGAGAAAAAGCAGCGTCCTTGAGAGGAATGATAACAAGGAGAGGCTGGTGAGGGGTTTAAACTGTTAATCCCGTGTCAGAAAGAGGTATATTTTTTATTAAAATACAGGTTCGCTTCTCTCAGTGTAATCCTCTAGAGTTCAAACCCCAGGGGAGCATTAATGTCCTTCACCTTTCATGATTCAAAGCCAGTCCATCCAGTGCCTTCAGCGTGGCCTTTTCCATCCTTATAGCAGGGATCCATCAGGCAGACTTTGGCTGCAGTTTGCCTTTTGCAAAAGGGCAAAGTCATCTATTTAGGTGCAACAAATGGGAGTCCGCAGAGCCAGGCACGCACAGGGAGCAGCATTTCCTTGGCATGACCCTCACCACTCTTGGTTCCCTCCAGAACTCATTAATTTGTTGAGATACCTGCAGAAAACTTGTGTTTGGGTGGACTTGGGATAGGAGTAGGTTTTGGCCGGGTTGTATTCTGGTTGAATTCCATGAGCTGGATCAGAGCAGTGGGCAAGCTGAGCTCTTCCCTTCTCTAGACCAAACCCAGCTCCTCCCTTCTCTGTGCCCATATGTTGTTTGGCTGTCTGGTGTGTTGTGCTTTAAAGTACACGAAGGGGTCTGGAAGGAATAAGAAAAAAAGTTACATTTAATCCAATAAAATAAATAAATTTCAGATCATGAAGCTTAAAATGGAGAACTTTTTGAAGCACTGATTTCTTTTATGCTGCATGATACGAGCAGTGGAAGAGCTCCAACTCTTTGAGTTGGCCAAGCAAGTCTGTGTTGAGCTGTAGAGGTTCAGGATTTCTCACTCTCTGCTGAGCAGTTCTGGCCACAGATTTGTGCTGTTTGGTTCATTCATGTCTGGGAGGCAATAAAAAAGGGGCTTGAGGCTGAGGGTGTCCCTTGGGCTTCGTGCCCAAGAACCATAAGTCACCTGAGCTCCAGACTTCATGGCCAAAAGATTTCCTTTTCTCTGACCCTTCAGGACTTTGCTACTGCTGCCCATTTCCCCTTTTACAGTTCCAACCCTTTTTGTGGTGTCACAAACATTTTGGGTGTTTGGAAGAGCTGTGTGGAAGTGACATGAGTGACATTTGAAGGGGAACCATAGAGAGACACAATTTTCATGTCTCATGATTCTTATGATCAGCAAAAAGCAAAGCTCAAGGAGGACAAATGCAGGCAGGAATAACCTGCCCCCAGATTTAAGGAATGATCTTAAATTCCTCCTCCTCTTCTGCTCTGTGGGATGGAGCTGGGGTTGCCATGGGCACAGCACCTCAGTCTGCTGTTCCCAGGAGGATCAATGCTTATTTATCCAATAAATATTGGAGAGCCTCGTCCATCCCAAGAATGCATCCTCCAGGAGTTGCAAAATGCACTTTACTGGGAACACAAAACCCCTGTGTGAGTAACCAGGGGGTGAAGAAGACTCTTTGTCCATTGAGATGCCCCTGAGGGGCAGAATCAGGTCCCTGCTGGTTTCATCCTGGAGAATTTGGGGAGCAGACCAGGCCAGGTTTCCTGTGGCCACATTTTCAGGCTGCTCCTGCCACAGCAGCAGCAAAGGGACTTTGTGTGCATCAAACAGAGCTGCCCTCGGTGTGGTGCCCAGAGGGGACTGAGGGATTCATCCACCAGCTCAGGGTTTAGCATTTCCTTCCACTCCCAGCTTCTGCAGAGAGGCAAAAGCTGCAAGATCTCGATGAGACCAAAATATTAATTCTGTGTTATTGCATCAAGTTTGACTAACAAGCTGCATGAATAAATCTGCAGTCTTAGCTTCTGCCAGGGCCAAGTTTCTATGGCAACAACAACCCATCTTATCTTTAGGAATTTCATTAGCAAGGGAGGGAAACGAAACAAAAAAAGAAAAAAATCCCACCCCAAAATCAGGAAAGATTTGTCAAATTAAGAGCAGCATCTCCCTCCCCTGCATAATTTCTTTAGAAAAGTCCGCTTGGAATATTTCCTCATTTGTAAAAGTGTTTTTTTAAAAATTCACATCACTGCCCGAGACAAAAAAAAAAAAAAAAAANAGAAAAAAACCAGCAAATGCTTTTGTACCTCCGAGTTGCAGAGGGAGGGATCATAAACATGTCGAGTGGGGATGCACTGGAGGAGGGAACATGGCTGTTGCAGAGCACTCAGCATTCAGATGAGCGCCAGCGCTGCCTCCTCTCCCAAAATCCAGAATTAGGGAGGAGAGCTGGGAATGGGAGACCTTCTGCTGTGTTCACAGTGGAGCTTCCTGGCGATGTGAACCCCGTGGAGGGAGCAGGTGACATCTGGGGAGTTCTGATGGAGCTTTGTTTGTTTGTGTGTTGTGTGGTCCTGCTCTCAGAGCCTCAGCGCTCGATATTCCGGGCGCGGGGATTGAGTTTGGTGGATTTGGAAAGCAGGGCTGTCTGTGTTTTTATTGTCCTTTCACCTTGGGCTGCCCTAGACCCTTGTGACAAATAAAATAAACACCGTTTAAAAAGTCAATTGAATCAAGTTGTTTCAGGAAACAAAGCACCCCCTGCACTCACAAAAGAGGAGGAAGGGATGCACGGGCTCTGCTGTGGGGATAACTTGGAGCTTCCCACCACCCTCAGAGTGGTTTTGTTGGAGCAACAGGAGGAGGGAGGCAGAGCTGTTGCATTCCCAGTTTGGGGAATTTGGCTTTGACCCCACTGAAGAGGTTAAAAAATGTTGTCCTTAAAACAGGACCCGTGATGGGCTCAGCTTTTCCCTGGATCCCCTGGAGCCCTCATGCAGGGCAGGGAAGATGCTGATCCCTGGCATTTCTGCCTCCTGTCCCTAGGCTGCAGAGGCAGAGCCACAGCTCTGGAGAGGACGAGGATGGGGAATGACAGGCTGGGGGACAGTCGGAAAATAGCAGAGGGGAGGGGGCACACAGAAGCCCAGCTGGGGATTTGAGGAGGGATTTTAGGGCAGGGAGTGGTTTCATCCAGCGTTTGTTCTCCCTGCTCACCTGGAGTTAACTCTGCAGCTGGAACAAAACACTCCCTGCTGTACCACTGCAAACAAGCAGCAGCTCCAGCAGCCCTCTCTGTTGACTCACAAGTGCACCAGTTTCCTCGGGAAAAATCCCATATCAATGATAGGAAACAATGGTTAAAAGAGTGTTCTCCTCCTGTCATTTTTACCTGCAGCCAGCTGCCAGCTGGGAAGCCCCCAGGGACTGTTATTTCAGGAATGCTGCCTGTAATGCCTCTTTTACCTGTTTTACAGTCAGCCTTTCTGCTGATATCAGAGAAGCAATCTCCTAATTACGTCGGGGTAAGTGGATGCAGAAACAGCTCTGCCACTAACAAACATCCACACTTAGATTATTTCCCCCACTTTGCCTCCGAATGGCCAATCAAGATTTTTACAATCACAATACCTGCCACGCTCCCTGGTGAGCCATATAATTCATCCAGTCGGAGACAATATCACAAAACACAGCTAACACATCAAATCACAACATGGGTTTGTACAGTGAATTACAACTGTTCACACAAGGCTGTTAGTGAACAATCTCCGGCCCAATTTCATTATTCATGGAAGAAATTTATCAGCAATTCCGAATAACAAATAAATCTAAGAATTTTGTGAACCGTCCAGAACCGTTTCAGGAGCTGGGAAGGGAAGCAGTGTTTGTGGAATAAATTATTTGCTGTGAAATTGGCTGGTTGGTCCTTTCTAGTACACCCTTGGGGGCTACTGGGCTGGTACTTAAAAATCAACTAATGCATATTCCAAAAAGGGGAGAACAGCATTTATTCCACTGGATCAGATGGATGGGAAGTGACAGAGGTAAAACAATTCCTGGCTCAGAATTTGCCCACCAGTGCAGAGATGAGTTCTGGGGAAAGACATCAGCATTCCCTTTTTGATTTGTCTCCTGGCTGTCTTTCTGGCAGAGTTGTGTTTTCCTATGGCCACAAGAAAACCCAGGTAGCTTTGGGCAGGATGTCTGGCTCTGGTTTTTGCCATAACCATAAATTCCCGTGCCCTTTTCCTCCTCTTCCTGCAGGAAGCTGCTCAGCAGTGGCAGCTCTTGTGCTGATCATCTGCCATGTGAATAAGTGCTGGATTTCATGCTAAAATATGAATTCACTGGGCATGATTTGGCTGTAGAGCTCCTAAATTTGAGCTGTAAAGGCCTCTTAGCACAGGCAGGTTGGTTCACAATCCCCACTGGAGTCTGCTCTGTGAAAGGGACTTGGATCCACATTTTCCTGATAGTGTAATGCACCCTGAAAGCTGCAAACAGGCTTTGAGTTCCCAGACAAATCTGCCAGAAGGGAATATTCACTGAGAGTGCCTCGCTTGTCCAGTTAAACTCCAACATGCCAAACCAAGGACATCTCCTTGGCTGGTGACAATGACACGCTGAACAGGAGCTGCTGGAGAGAACTTGGTGTTGCACCATATGGATGCTCAGCCTGTGATGTGTGAGGAGCCTTTCAAAGATTATTATTATTATATGATTATTATTAAAAGTAAGAAATTTTTCCATGGCCGCAGTGCAGTGTTGGCCCAAAGAACAGAAATTCACTATATTGCAGTGGATTATGGGTGGATGCCCCAACCCTGAGCAGCCTGGGCTGGTGGAAGGTGTTTCTCCCCACGGCAGGGAGGAACATGGGGAAGGAGATGATCTTTAAGGTCCCTTCCACCCCAGCCCGCTCTGTTGTTCTGTGGTCAGACCATCCCAGCTCTGAAAGGAGTGCAGCAGACGGTTTGAGCTTCAGATTTTCACTGAGAAACCAGATCCCCTTTGTACCCTTGATTCCTCCTTGTTCCTTGATTCACCCTAGTTAGGACTGAGGCAGATCCTGTGCCAAATGTCCAGGGAGCCCTGGCTGGGGAGCTGCAGTGCCTGGCACCCCCAGCGCTGCCTCCCTCGGTGCCCTCTGGCACAATCCCGGTGCCATTTCCACGAGTTTCCTGCACCCACCGAGGAGGAAAACATTAACAGCAATTAGAAAACTTGGATGGGGGGGGCTTGGACCTGCCCTGCATTTCAGCACCCCAGCAGCACCCAGTGCAGGGCATGGGATGAACGATGAGGATGTTTCCCATTAGGGAAAGTGCTTTCCATTGTCAGTGCAGACACTCCCTCATTGTCTGCGTGGCCACCCGGGCATTTTGCAAAATTCTCTTCTCCAGATGAGTCCTGAGCTCTTGTGATTACCATAAACCACCCACTCCTTTCACCAGCTTCCTGGGGGGAAGCTCAGGCTGGAGGAAATCCATGCATTTTCCAAGGGTCTGGTGTTCATATTCATATTCATATTTGCACAAATCTTGTTAGAAATAGGCTCAGACTTCAGGCGGACAAAAAAAAACCACCCCAAAGCAGGAATTTCACAGGCTTTAGTGTTTTCTTTGTAGAGAATCCCGGAATAGTTTGGGTTGGAAAGGACCTTAAAGATCACCTTGTTTCACCCTGCCATGGTCAGGGACACCTTCCACTATCCCAGATTGCTCCAAGGCCTGTCCTACCTTGGACACTGCCAGGGATGGGGCAGCCACAGCTGCTCCGTGCCGGGGCCCTCAGCACCCTCACAGGGAGGAATTTTTTCTCTTTTTTCTGTTTTTAATATCAGTAGAGAATATTCCATAGGCTTTTTCCATTAAAGCTGACACTGCCACTATCTCACTGTGGAGCTCTCAACCAAAACATCTCCTTTTCCTTGTCTGTGGACATCTGTTTGTGTCCTTTTTTCCATTCCCTGTGTTCACTTCCCTTGGCTATTTATGTTTGCAGGGTTCAACTCCTTAATCAGCATCTCTGTTGCCTCTTTCTTGTTGTAATTATTATTATATTTGTAATTATTGTTATTATTATGTTTGAGACTCAAGAGCAATCTCCATGTTCTATGTGAGGTATAATGGTGAAAAAACTATTTGTGCCTCAAAGACTCTGTAGCCACTGAATGAAAAGGTGACGTGATTAGGGAAGAGATTTAGCTGAGCTCTGCACAGTGTTAAACTAGGCACCATTTTATGGCTCTCTTTAAAATATTGTAAGGCAACCAGGAAAAAAAATAAAGAGAGGAATCCCAATGCTGTGGGATAAATCGTGCCCTTGTTTGCTTCATTCTCTCCCCTTCCCCCTGGGTTTCAAACATCACTCAAGAACAAGCTTCTATTATTAGGCAAAACTCCCTCTGATACTTCAGGAGGCATTTCCCCCTTTTCTGTAAGAAAAGAGGGAATATGATGGCAGGAACATAATTATGAGCGCTCTCAACCAAACCTGGACTGCCTGATTTGCACTCAGCCCCTCTGATGGGAAGCAAGTGAACAGTGCTCTTGAGCTGTAATTATTATTATCAGTCACTCTTCACGGTGACAACAAATAATTATTTTTAAAAGGCATGAAAACAGAATTAACCCTTTCCTCAGACATCCCCTCTCTGAAGTGACATGGTTGGTGTTGCAGTTCTGGGCTGTGGAGCTGCTGTTTCAGTTGGTTTTCTCCTATTAAAATACCCTGGGCTGCACTTTTCAGAGAGGGCAATTTTCAGCAGGCAGTGGTGATTTGGAGGCAAGGGTGGTTTGGCAGAGCCCAGCTTTCAGAAGTTTGCTCAAGAGGATTTTTTTTTTTTAGCAATCAGGCCTTTTCCAGGTAATTCAGAAATGAGTCTCAGTTTCTGGTGATGTGCTTGGTTTCAGAGTGATTTATTGAAATTTCGACACAGGCATCAGAGAGAAAAGATTTATTGAGACTTCAACAAATGTTTGTTTCAGGAACCAACCATGCCCCTGTCTTAGATTCACCCAGTCTCATGTGGGGTAGGAGCTGTGGCAGGGACATCAGGAGCATGGCCAGAGATCCTGAATCCAGCACTGCTCCAGCCAGGGCTGCAGCTCCTTCCTCTGCACCCTGTAAGCCTCAGTCCCATCCTGACCTGCCAGCCCTGAAATGTCACTGTACCCACGGGGAGGGAGCCTGGGCAGGTGCTCCTGCTCTCCTGGGTCAGTGTCCCAGCTGTGGGACAGCGGGGACGGCAAAGGGTGGAAGGATAAGGCCAGATGTGGGGAGCACCCAGCCCTGGGGGCAGCCGCCTCCTCTGTGGAGCGGGAGAGTTACAGCCCTGTCCAGGACGCTGTGGTTTTCATTTACAGCTTTGTTTGTGCATCTGTTGTGTTCTGAGACAGGCACAGATTGAGCTGGATGGTAGGGGGGGCTGTAGCCCCTCTTTTGGGATTTCTCAGCGCTGCCTTCAGCTCCAGCTCATCCCCCCGAGGCTGGGGCTGCTGCTCCCTGTCCGGTGGGTGCAGTTCAGCCCTGGCACCCCAGGGTTAACCAGGTCAGTGTTTGTTTAGGAGCAAAATCAGGGATGCAGGATCAGAGGCACATAAATCTTACAGCCTGAAAGATCTTACAACCTTTAACACCAGGGACAAATCTGTCAGGACTGTCTGAACAGAGAAGGCAACAGGACAGGGAGGAATCTCCAGCCTCTTCTGCATCCCCACAGGAGCTGGGAGCCTTTATCATCCTCAGCCCTCCTGACCATGCAGTGCAGCCTGGCAGCTCCCCTTGGGCTCTGGCTGAGCCTGGCACGAGGCATCACCCCCAGTAGCACCCTGAGAGCTCGGGGGTGCCATGGCCAAACCTCCCAGGAGGGGACAAAGCGTGGCAGCCCAGGGGGAAGAACGCAGCTAGCAACAAAAGCATGATTTTTAATGAGTGCAGTACGTGGCCAGGGTCTGTAGGAAATCTGTTTGCAATCATCCCGTACTAAAGACAAATGACAATCTGTTTCCCAGGCACAAACCTCTGCCTTTCTTCTCCAGAATGCCAAGACAATTATTTGTGGCACTATTATTTTTCCCCCTCGCTTGCTTTCCTTTTCTCCAAGGGTCTCCCACACACGTGGAAACCCAAGGCACCGACAGTGGCAGGAGTTAATAAACCCAGTGTTGCGCTATGAAAGATCAACAAGCTGCGAGGCAGGGAGGAGAGCAGGGCCTCCCCACTGCTCAGCAGAGCTGTGATTCAAACTGAAGGGAAAGGAGGCAAGGCAGGGGGATCTGCAGTCTCCAGGCAGCCCCAGGTGTTGTTGCCTCGCCCTGTTTTTGTGGCACAGCTCGCTGTACACCCCGGGGCTGCCCGGGCCCCACACGCAGAGCGGGGTGCTGACAAGGGGGTGTTAGAGCTGACGTGTTGAGGAGCAAGAGACGAGGAGAGAGAGCAAAACAGGCATTCAGTTTTCTGAGTGGCTGCTCTTCATCTGGCTTTACACCCTTCTGAGGGGCAGCAGCCTTGCTCCCCCATCAGTGCCTAAGCCAGGCCCGCGTGCGCTCAGCACCCTGAGCATGCAGAGCTGTGGATTCAGCTGCCATGTGGTGCTCCTGGAGAAACCCCTCCCGGGAGGGGTGAAAACTTGGGGACTGCAGGAGTCGGGAGTGCTGTGAACTCTCCTTCCAGGTATCCCTGGGTGCCCCACACGCGCGAGACGTGGCCAAAAGGGAAGGTGGACACACAGCCCAGGGCTTGCTGAGGAACAAGGGCTCTGTGGACATCTCTGGACGCCAGCAGCAGCCTTGGCTTGCCTGTGCAGTCTCCTTTTTACTCCTGCTCAATAGGAGGAGTAGCCACAGCCACCCACCCACTCAGGAAGGGAATGGTAAATCAGAACTGTGCAGTGATGCAGGGTTAGCTCTCTTCTTTTGAACAGTGCTGTGTACAAGGGCTGAGATTGAAGCCAGCTGGAGTCACTGCATCATTCCCCTCCTGCCTCCTTTAAAACCTCTAGATGTTCATTTAAGCACGGAGTGTGTGCACACAGGAAGATAAAAACTGTTAACCTGTAATATCCTGAGAGTGAGAGCTGTCAGTGCTGCTCAGGAAAAAAAAAAAATAAAAAAAAATCTGGAAATGCTGCACCTGACACACAGCTCTGAAAGCAACCCCCAAATGATGGGATGGGAATAAAGGAGTGGGATAAAGCGGTGGATGGCAGGATAGACACCCAGATAAATAGATAAACCAGGCTCTGTGTCTCCAGCTGCAGCCAGGCAATTAACTCTCAGAGAAACAAAAAGCAGCAATTCAAATTATCTTGGCGAATCGAAGTTTCTGTCAATAGAAAGAGCTGATTCTGGGATTCTGCGAACCACAGTGAGATCTGGCATGAATTCCTCACCTCGTTCAGGCCAGCCCAGCTCCTGCTGGAGCCAGGGCTTCGTGTTCTGAGACGCTCAGCACTGGCTGGGCATCAGCAGCTCTTCCAAAACTGATTGACATCGCCCATCTGGGCCAGGATTTCAAAGGAGTGCTGCCTCCTTGGAGACAGGGAGCAGATTGCTTGTCACAGCGCTCCTGGAGGGGATGGGGATGCTTTGAAAACCTGACCACAAGTGACACAAGAGAAGCAGCTGGTGGCTGGCCACTCAAAATGAGCTTCTAACCCTTGCAAAAACCTAGATTAGGTGTTTGAGGGGTTCTGCAATCGACATCATCTGTTGATTTGGGATTTTGGATATGTTTTTGCATGTCACCACTAAGAAATGTCTTCTCTGCATTCTGTTTTTGACACCAGAACCTCCATGCCTGCCTCACTGACTGCAGTGGAGGTCTGTTCCCACCCTCATCCCAGTGAAAATAATGGGGGTGCTTGCAAGAAAAGCCTTAGAAAGCCATGATTTCACCCATTTGCAACGCAGGGAACCTGTGGGTATCTCAGATGAAGCCTTAACCCCAAATAAATCCGATTGTTTTTTCCCCCAAATTATTGGTTTACACAGAGGAAGGAAAATTTACATGGAGAGAAAAAATAGGAACAGGTTATTGGGGGTGGGAGGGAGAAGGGAAGGCAAGCTAGGCACGGAACAGGCCAGCTATTTTTCCTCTTTTCTTTCAAAAATCCCTGCCAATATGCTCGCTGTGCCATCTGGCATCCGTGATAAATTTGCCTATGTGTAATTGCAAGCTGCAGAGAATTTCTGAGGGGTTAGAAATTTCTCTGTCTAGGTTCTCATGTAGCCATTATCATTTTAATCGTTGAATACGGGAAAGGGAAATTTTCTTTTCTCGTGCTCCCCTGAAATGCAAAAAGCTCTTCAGTCACTCCCTGTCTTCCTCATTTCAGTTTGTTTCATTTGAGCAGCAAAGCCGAGGTGATGTTAGTTCCCCTTCCATGAATATTTCATGTAATTTCCAAACTATAATTTTAGTGAGACAGAGAACACAACATTAATCTATTTCTAAACAAATTCCCCACCATTACAATTCCCCATTTGTAAAAGAGGCGAGAATTTTAAAGTTTGAATTTACATTTCAACTTTCCTCCCTTTCTTTTGCTCCGCGTTTTCTTTACACGTTTCATTTTGAGTGATGAACCTTCATCAAGCAGCTTCACTCTTATTTCGAAATATTTAAGCTACTTTCTGCTATTCATGTCTTATTTTTGCATCTCTGGCACGTGAGACTTTCTTTCCTCAGTGAAGTGAAGCAGAAGCAGAGAACAGGGATTCAAAGGAGGCTTCTCCAAATCCTTTTCCGTATGGATGCTTGCTGAGATGCTTTTCCTGCCGAGAATTTACCCAGATAAAAGATAAAGATTTCATTAATCATTAGGTCAGGTGAAGGAGGCAGATGAGATGCAATTTAAGGACTTTTGTGCCCTGGACCTCACAAAGCTCTTCCACACCCAGCAGCTGCCTGGGGATGTTCCATTTCCCAGTGCTTGGCCCCTGAGCTCATCCCGCAGCCCCAGGAGGTGCCTCTCCCGTCCAGCACACCTCCAGTGGATGCTGGAGAGCAGATCAGTTCTGCACCACCTGCCAGTGTGTGCCATGCCAGAAAAACCCTCCCTGAGCCAGCTCTGGATGCCTTCTAGGCATCAGGTGGGCAAAAGGGCAGGACAGCAGGGGGACAGTGGCACCCCGGGACACGGGCACAGCCAAAGCAGGCCCGGCTGCTGCCCCGGCCACGGGAGAGCTCCTGTGCTGTCCCACTGACCCCCTTCCCTCAGGAATTCCCTGCCCAAATCCACAGCCAGGGATGCTGCCCTGTCCCACGGTGCCTTTGCTCCTTTCTGAGTGTGGAACTGAGCCAAGGCTGCTCCTGGTGTGTTCCTCAGTGGTGCCACGAGTGCAGCTCCCGGGCTGGGGCAGGGACCAGGATCAGAGCAGTGCAACAGGGAAAGCTCAGCCTGAGCAGAGATACCCAAGAGGAAGAATTCTCCACTGTGCAGTGGCCAAGCACTGGAACTGAGAGCAGAGAGGGGATGGAGTCTCTTCCCTGGGGATATTCCAGAGCTGTCTGCACACTCTGCTGTGCCCTGTGCTCTGGGGTGGCCCTGCTGGAGCAGGGAGGTGGCACCAGGGACCCTCTGTGGTCCCTTCCAGCCTGACCCATCCTGGGATTCTGAGTGAGCTGCAGAAGCTGTGTGTAGACTGTCTAAAAAGAACAATTTAAAGTGTTTAGTGCAAATAACAGGATATTCTGGGAGGAGGGATGTGTGAGTGACAGGTCTGTAACCATGGGGCTGCCACACCAGCAGGCCACAGCCAGCCTCCCACCTCTGCCTGCCTGGGCTCATCTGGCTGCTCTTTGGGCTATTCCAGCGAAGATGGGCTCATTTAAATAGTAGATCCCAGCCAAATTAATGTGTTCTGATTGAAGATCATTAAGCAGTGACCACACCAGCCGCTCAGCCACAGCCAAAGGGCAGTGGGGACCAGGTGGCAGATGGTGGGGATGGTGGGCACACTTTCCAGCCTTCACAGTCGGTGCCAGAAGAAGACCTGTGTCCAACAGCATCAGTCCCAGCTGCTCAGGGAGGTGCTTCAGATCCAGGGCTGCTTTTACTCAAATCCTTCCCTCAGTATCCGACTGCAGCGACCCTTTCCTGCTTTCTCGGTGTTAAATGTGCAGAGAAACAAACACTAAACACCTCCCTGCACAATAGTTTTGGTGTTGAGGAGGAAAACACCTGGGAAGGGGAGGGAGGGTTGAATTTTCCAGGGAAGCCAAGGCCTGGAGAAGGTGAGGAGGAAAAGAGAGAGAAAAAGGTGCGAGAATTGTGTGAGGTGCACAAAGGCCTGTGGCCCTGGGCAGTGCAGGGAGCTCCCACTCCCGGGCTGCCTCTGTGGAATCTCTTTGAAGTGGGAGCATCTCCCCTGCTCCTGATCTCTCCCAGCCAACCCTGAGCCTCAGGGAGCACACTCAGAAATCATCACACAGCCTCTGTGGGGGAAAAATCAGTATCTAGTTCAAACAATGTCACTGTCTCCCTGCTGATAAAACAGCCACAGAAGTCAGGAATGGTTTAACAACCTCCTTTCTCACAAGTTCCCAACCATCAAATTTCAAGGGTTGCTCCTTTGATCTCAGAAGCACCAGAAAGATGTTTTACTTTTTTTTTTTTCCCCTTCCTTTCCCCATTTTTATTTAAATTCTTCTAGCATGCTGTGGCTCAGTACCTGATCCTGCATAGCCCAGAAGACTTCTGCTACTCTGGTTAGGTTTTGTGTCTAGTCCCTAATTATTTGGGTCTTGAAGAAGAGGGAAGGGAAGGGAAAGATGGGAAAGAAGTTTGAACATCTCACCAAGTGAGAAGGCGAAAGCTCAGAGGGGAAGAAAAGAAAATGGTACAGTTTGTAATTGTTTTTGTTCTTCAATCACTCAGCAAATAAATTGCTGTAGGGGAAAAAAAAAAAAAAGAAAAAAAGGAGTCTTTGAACCTCCAAAGCAGAAAAGAGCCAATAAAGGCATTGCATTGCTTTGAAAAGCAGCCCCTTTTCCTCAGCCTATTTCCACTCCTTCTCATTAGTTCAGATAACTCTCGAAACCCTAATTCATTAGGCTCTTCCAGGATTATTTCCCTTCGAACAGGTGTTGAGAAAATAGAAATAATCTCCCAGTGGCCGATGGAGCCCAGGATTGCTGCTGCCGACCAAACACTTCCCACGGGGAGTGCCAAGGCCCAGCCCTGAGGAGCTGCTGGATGTTCAGGAGAACAGAGGGAATGAGGGCAGGAAACCTGGTCTGGGCTCAGTTCTGTGGCGGGGTTTTATTTCATTTCCAATTGGTGATTTCAGGGAGAATCCGTCCCTGGCTGAAAGCGAGGAACGGTCTCTGCCGGCAGCGCTGGGAGAGGTTTCTGGAGGGGGAGGTTTAAATGGACCCTAAGCGAAGGGGGGGTTCCCTTCTTGGTTTTCCCCACCTTTGAAGAGCATCTCAGTAACTGTGAGGGGCATTTTGCTACCTGGGAATGGTCATTTCCCAGTGGCTCTTTCCCAGTCCTTCCTGATAACCAGGGAGGGGTTGCTTGGTGGGTTGTATCCACCTCCCAGCTGAGGATCTCACCTGATGCAGAGCAGGAGGAAGGTGGGGATTTCAAACACCCCTTTAAAAGCCTTTTTCTATCTCTTCTGAAGCTCAAAACTGAGTCAAAAAGGCTTTTTTGTAACCCAGCATAGAGCAATGAGAGTGATGGGAACTGCAGTGGGTTTCTCACCTCATGTGAGTGCAGCACGTTTTATGGGAAGGAAAGGGGCAGAGAAAACCATAAAGAAACTCCATTTTCTTGCAGTTTATTGCTGGTCTGTATAGAAACCCTGAATCCCGGCAGCAACACAGAAGAAATGAGGCAGTTTATGTTTTTATATAAGAAATGAGGTGATTTGTTCAATAGGTCTTTTTAATTCAAGGGGACGTGGCCCATGGTGGGATCCAGCCACGGTTTTCTTCAGCCAGGCTCTGCCTGCCTCAGCTCCACCACCTGTGGGAAAAAAGCAGAGGGGAAAACACGGTGTTGTGAGTTAGCAGAGGCATGGATGAGGCCCTTGGAGCAGGAAAAGTGCTGCTCATGGAATTCCTTTTACACCTGCTGGGTTCTCCGTGTGCAGGGACCCCCTGGCACCGCCCAGGGCTGGGTGACACAGGCGGCTCAGGACAAGGGACTAAAACCTTGTGTTCCATGGGGGGATGGGAATCATTCCTCTGCAGCTCTTTTTCACTTTTCCACCCCATTTTCATGCCTTCTCCCTGGTGAGATCATCCAAACCCAAGCCACATGGAAAGATCTCGTGCCTGTACAAGTGCCAAGAGCTTTTCATGCCACACTTGCCAGCCCTTCACGGAGTTGCTGGTGCTCCAGTGCATTTTGTGAAGCTGCTTCCAGCTCTTTTCTGGCTGGAAAGACAAATTATCACACAAGACAAATTATCAAGGATCCAAAATAGCACAAAAGGTGACACTCGATATTCATTAGCCAGCCAGATATTTCATCATGATCCCACATTACCTCCTACCTGTTTAAGGCAGCAGAAACACACACGTTCATATTCCCAATTTTTTTGTTCATATTTTTCAGGCTTTTCTGGTCACACCCCAATGACCAGAGCATCCAAGAACTGGAATATCTTCCTTCTCCTTCCCTTCCACTGTCCATTCATCCCCACTCTTCCCAAAAAGATAAAAATAACCCATCACGTGAGCTGCAATTTGCTGTGAGGTTTCCAGCAGCTCTGGGATGTGTGGAAGGCAGCCAGGTAGCCTAGCAACAGGGTGCAGCTATTTGAGGCTGGTCCAGACAAAAAGGACAGAAGGATTGATTTTCCTGGGGGTGGGGGCAGTGGCAGCAGGACAGGCAGAGCTCTCCATCCATGCCCAAAAATCAGGATTTACCATAGGCTGCTCCTGCATTTCTGTCTCCATCCTGCTGCCAGTTTTCTGGGGAGCAGAGGGATCTTCAGCTTGTTCTCATGAATTTTGGGGTGCTGATGTGCCACTGGCACTCGAGGGGGGGGAAGTAAGACCTGAAAGGTGTCAGGGCTGGGGAGGAGAGGGTTACACCAACAGGAAGGTGCCTGTGTTGTCACAGCATCCTCTCATGGTCCCTGTGTGCTCTGTGTCCCCAGGACACTTTGTCTCCCACCCCATCCCTCACACACACAGAGCAAAGATCCAGCGATGACCAGTGGGAACCTCCTGCAATTTATGGTCCTTGCAGGATGGAAAAATTCCATGGGGCTTTTGCTGGAAGCTTCAGTGGTGCTTCATCCTTGACGGGGCTGCTCTTTCAGCTCCTCCCTGCCCCTCAAACCTCTCCTGGCACTCCCAGATGTTCTGCTCTCCCAACCTGCCCTCCCCCTCAGCCTGGGCAGGGGAGGAAGAGGAGCCTTTCCCCTGACCCTCCCCTGGAGGCAGCTGCTTGATCTCCACAGGTGTCCCACTCTCTTGCCATTTTTAAAGGACAATGAGATCTCCCTCAGTTCCTGAGACATTCTGTGAGCCAGACATGAGAAACTCCTCTCAAAATGCAGTGTGTGTCTATGATTTATTTAACAGCTTCTCCACCCCAGTCCTCAGCCTCTTCGTTACTGACAACTGTGCTGGATGCAGTTCCTGAAAGGAGCCTGAGCTCCCCCTCGCAGGGAGAGCAAAGCCTGGCCCCAGGGGAGGAATTCTGGCACATTAGGAAAGGGTTGGCCCTGTCCAAAGCAGGGACCTTTGTCCCAGGGTGTGGATCTTCTGCCAGGAGAGCAGGGGCCGGTGGTGACAGAGCCCTTCCCTTGCACTGCACAAACCACAGCCCAAATCTGCTCCAGCAGGGAGGGAGGGACATGGACAAAGCACCACAAGCTGTGACACGGCCCAGGATTCCAAACCGAGGAGTTTGATCCCTTTTCTAGACAGACTGGGCCATTTATTATGTTTGCTGTCAATTAAAACAGCCTGGCTGAGGGGAAGGCTTCAGTACTAGGATCAATAAGGGGCCCCTTCCCTCCTGTCCTTACTGTGACCAGTTTTACTCTCATCTAAATGCAAATCTATTACCAGCCTGTGAATGAGTCTAAAATAAAAAGGCCAAGAGGAGTCCATGGACGAGGTAGAGGTGGCTGATTCCCTAATGCCAATGCTATTAATAACCCTCCCCATCAGCCAGGGCACTTTGGAGCTGAATCCAAGTGAACAGGATGAGAAGTCTTTTAAATGATCTATACACTCCCCACCAGGGACTCCCTGGCATTGATCTGGAAAGATGGGCATCTCATTTCCATAATTTGTCTCAGGTTTCCCTCCAAGTTCTCTAGGTGTGTTTGCAGGCAGCTCTCATCCGTATTCTGAAACTCTCTTCAGCCCAGAGAGGAGAATTTGAAACAGGTTTATATTTGTGTGTGCATGTGTCGTGTGAGTGGCTTCAGCCCAAATCTCTCAGTGCAGGCTGCTGGTTCAGAGATAAGTAGAAATTGCATCTGGATAAATTTCTTTTCTCCACATTACTGTAACTACAGCAGAGCAAGTCCCTGTGGACAGGTGACATCCCCTGGGACAAGTGAGTGACACAGACACTCAGCACTGATCTGCCTTTCTCTCCTTTCTCCTCAACTCCTTCTCTCTGGCACTGTTGAATAAAAATGCTGCAGTTCTCCACATAAATACCCAGTTCTGTGCCCTCCTCTTGTGAGCAACCCTCTGAACAAGCACACTCACTTCTTCTGACCTGTGGAATGGCTTCACATATTTCATAAGAAGAGCCCAAAAAAGCACTGAAGCAAACAATCCCTTCAATCTGTTTCATCCTGATTTCACATCAGATTTTAGGTCTGAAATGTCACCTAGTTAAGCATATAATGGTAAAACCAGGTCCCAAGGCAGCAAAGCATTTAAGCATGAGCTCTCATTTAAGCACCTGAGGAATCTCACTGGCTGTGTGCAGAAATAGAGTTTTGGTGAGGAAAAATTATATTATTCTTGCCAGACTGGGGAGTTGGTAGCCCAAAATGTTACTGTGTAAACCAATCAGGGTAATTCAGGCATAAATCATCACCTTTGAACCTTTATAGGGGAAATTATTGGAGTATATGACTGCATTAGCACTTTGCTCCTGCCAATAGGTCTGAAAGTGCCCAAAATCCAGGTGGCTTATCTTTTACTCTTCCTGCCAACACCCAGTGTTGTCCTCTCTGCACCCCTCTGTACCTGCTGGCTGTTCAGTTTTGATGCAGCAGATCCCTGAGTAGATTTGCACCTTGATTCCTAGGGGATGGAGACTGAAACCCATTTCCGTGCTTTGCCTTTTCCGTATTTATTGCTCCAGCAATCTGCCTGGAGAGTCCCTGCAAGGCTGGCCTGGCACTTCGGTTCAGTCAATGAAGATTTCCAGGCTCTCTGCCTCAACCCCTCCCAAAAAGGAGGACAGAGCTGCCTGGGTGGCTCAGGGGGGCTTTTCCTGACCATTTCCACATCAGCAGTATCACCTGGAGCTGGGAGAAACCCCAGAGGTTCCTTCACCCGGGCCCCTGTGAGGACTCTGCTGTGCTTTGACGCAGCCTCAGCAGCCCCACCACGGAGCTCCTGTCCTGCTCTCACCCCAGAGTTCACCTGGGGGGGTTTGACATTCCCTCTGCAGCCCCCACCGCGCCACATTTGCTGCCTGGCTGTGTTTCCTAAGCCCTTTGGAGCAGTGTTGCTCCCCCCTGCTCCTGCCTGAGCCCTTCGGTCACCCAGAGCCCCGTGGGCAGCTCAGGCCCCTGACACACACTGGCCACCAGCTACAGATAAAGGCACCAGCTCTGCTCCTCTGGGAGGGTTTAATGTGCTTCCAGAAGAATGTCAGATCCACGAGCTGCTGCTGTTGTTCTGCTCCACTTCATGTGGTTTTGGAGGGCTTTATATATTAAAAAAAAAAAAACCACAAAAAAAACTAAACAAACAAAAACAACAACCAAAAAAACCCCAAAGCAGCAGGGGATGGGGAGGAAAACAGCCAGATTGCTCTGCTGTTGCCTGGAATTCTCTCTCCTCGACTTTCTGGAGGGTGGAGTGGAGGCAGCAGTGTCAGAGCAGCAGTGGATTCTGTGGCTGGTGCAGCCCTCACCCTGCCGTGAGTCAGATGTTAATAATTATTTAGCAGTTGAGTGTGAGAGAAAGGAGTTCTGGGGGGGAGGGGGGCAAGTGAATTTACATGCATCACTACAGTGGCCTTTAAAAGTCTTAGCATGAAAAATGCATGGCTGCCCATGCATTATTTATTCAGCAATGAATAGAATTTCCCCGAGATCAGACTAGCAGGTCAAGACTGACAAATTTGGCAGAAGGAAGCCTCGTGTCTTGTCAGCCCAGCAGCAGGCATGGAGGGAAGGGGGCTTCAGGAAGGCACTGCTGCATAAATCTGGCTGTGGAAGGACAGGCAGGGTTTATCCCAACCAGCACTCCCTTGCCAGCCTGTGTTTAGCAGGAGAGAGTCTTGTTTTTCCATTCATTTCACATTGGAATCGCTCCCTTTTTCCACAATGAAAAGCCTTTTACTGCTGAGTATCTGTGGCAGAATCTCGTTGCTTTGATCCACGGAGCACCATTTGTTTCAGCTTTTCTTGTGTTTACTCTGTCATCAGCTTGAATACAACCTTGAGGCTCTCAGCTGACAAATGCCCCCAAAAGTCTCTCCATCTCTCTCATTTTGCCTTGCCAATTGTAATTCCTGTTTGAAAATTATTTTGTGCAGTCTCTAGCCCAGCTGCCTCCAGAATACCAATGAAGGACATCTGAGGCAGCAGCTCGTGGTTTTGCTGCTTGCCCTGATCCTGATTTGGAGACTCTTCCAAATATTTGTTCCCCTCCCCATACTCTCAGGGATGCTCTCATCCCTCCTGGAATGCCAGTGCCACTCCAGACCATGCTTCCAAGCAGGGGGAGAGAGCTGGACTCTGGAACGAGGGGATGGTTTTGGAGCTGGATGCTCCCAAAAAAGACACAATCAGAAATGCTGGGAATTCTTGTCCAGCTCAATTTTTCACCCATCTTAGCAGCTGATCATGAACAAGCACGTTTAACTTGTGTGAGGGTCTCGTTACAGAGTCATTTTTTAACCCTTTTTCCTTTGAGACACCCTTGATGTAGGAGAGTTCAGCTACAGCTTTGGAAGTCTAATAAACAGCTACCCATTGCTGGAGGGAGGACCAGATCTGCAGTCAGGGTATTCATTGCCTGCCTAGAGTTTTGAGGGAGAATTGCCCCTCTTGGAGCTGCTCCAGGGAGTCTGTCCCAGCAGGACCCCACTGGACAGGACAGACAGACCTTGCCACCCCAGCAGGAAAATGTTCTGGGGCTGTGAGATGGGAAAAGGGTGTGGAAGGACATGACTTGGATGGAAATCATCACGATTTCCATGGCAAGAACCGAGCCCGGCAGAGAAGCTGAAAAGGCAGGTGGGGAGTGAAAGGGAGATAAGGAAATCTGGGAAAAGAAGGGCTGAGAAATGCTGCTTGGAGCAGGGGGATGCTGCTGCTCCTGGGGCTGCCCCCATGGGGACAGAGGGCTCAGGGGCAGCTGTGTCACAGGAAGGGACAGCAAACATCCTGTGTCTCCTACTACTGTGCCCCCTCCTTTGTGCAGAGGGATCTGTATCACGAGCCCAAGCTCTGCACTCCAAAAGGAAGTGAAAAACGAGGTTGTGTGGAACACAGAGTCCCTGCACACTCTGAGGAAGTGCAGAGTTTATTAGCTTGGCACACTGCTATTCCTGGGTGAGGCCAGTGAAGTTTTCCCCACCATCACCCCTCTCACAAGTGCCATAATAGACATCCTACAAGAACAGAAGCATCTCAGTAACAATCTACTCTGGAGCTTGCTTGAAAATTGCTGTTTGCTGTAACAGTGCCCAGGGGAGCACTGCTCTCTAATATTTGTTTAAAGCAGACTGGTAAAAGTAAAGTAATGCCCTGAGTCACTTCTCAAGGCAGGCTGTTCCCCATAACATCAGGCAAAATTGAATTGCTGAAAGAATAGCAGCAAATGGCTCTGCTCTGGAGTGAGGGATCCTAATCCAGTCCAAACGTGCAGGTAGAGGAGCAGAGCCTTTGGAGGAGGCAAATAACAGTTGGCATTTGGCAGGATGCTGATTGCCAGGTTGCCTGCCTAAACATGAGCTCAGTCTCAGCTTGTTTCGCTGCTTGGTTAGGATTTGGGGTTTAAAACACACTCGTGGGCTTTTAAGAACCTCAGGAGAGGGAGGAAGAGGAGCAGGGGTGTTTGGGGAGTCTCAGGTTCTAAATGCCAGTGGGAAAGCCCAGGGTCCCTGGACTTGCAGGGATTTGTGTGCTGAAGCTGGCAGGAGAAGCAGCAATGTGGGATTTCCCGAGAAGAGCCAGAGGCACCGAGTTGAGTCGCCCATCCACAGAGCAGTGTGTCCCTACACTTCACTGGGTGGATGAGGTGATGGAAGGGCTGCTCCACCACTCACACCTCCCAGAGAAGGATTAGGGAAGCCTGGGCAGCCCCTCCTGCTCTTTACCCACCTCCCAGCAGCGTTCAGAAAATAATAATAATAATAATAATAATAATAATAATAATAATAATAATAATAATAATAATAATAATAATAATAATAATAATCTTTTTCACAAATGCATCTGTAGGCATCTAAAGAAGATTAACCTGCCT